>JAKTWK010000018.1:0-169040 GCA_030561035.1 Wickerhamiella bombiphila
AGTAGTTCGGATGAATATCCGTCAGATATGTCCGAATGTGGTTTATTCCACGTTCACGTCCTTTTGACGTGATCTAGAAGTTCTCGTCGCTTTTCTTGGCTGTCAATTATGCGAGTCTTAAGTGGATGGCGGATTGTTCCAAGGTCCCACTACCAATGCAACCAACTACGGATGTTCCGTATCGGGTTTGGCTAATATGGAGTGTATCTGCGTACAGGGGCCAGAGCCATCAGCCTGGGGCTGATGTTCTGGTTTGCTCAGATATCGAACAGAGACCAAAGCCACCATTTCAGTGTTGGTGTTTTGGTTTGCTCAGACCACTAACATGGACCAAAGCCACCAGCCGGGGCTGGTGTTTTGGTTTGTTCAGAACGGACGCTCAAACATGTGCCAACGCCATCTAGCGAACTAAATGTTTTGGCTTATAGTTCAGCTCTTAAACGTACCAGTGTCACCCAGACGTAGCTGGATGTCTTGACTTATTGTTCAGAGATCGTCCTCCCTCTCGTGCCTTATGACTACCACGAAAGTACTTTCCCATAGCGCTTGGAGTCGTAAAGGGGCACTTGGATAGAATTTGTATACTCACACCCAACACCACAAACGAAGATAATACAGGGTTGGTGGGTATTGGGGGCATGTTTTCCATCATGTGCACTCCTTTGCGAACGTCCTGCGTCCACGGTCGTACTTGATCGCAGTGCATCAGTTCATAGGCCGGTATTCGTGAACCATGTATACTCACACCCAATGGTGTGTGGTCTGTCGAATACTACCTTGGAACATCACGTGCCTTTGATAATTCCGGCTAAAAAAACAGCGGAACTTGAATTGCTACGTGGGGGATGTCTCCTTATATAGAATTTCTGGACTCGATTATGATCCTGTAATACGTAACTTGCACGAGGTTTCTCGATTATGGTCCGCATAGTAGGTGACTTGAGTGTCATTAGTATAGTCCAGTCATGCATAACATAGGCTATCAACAGTTAAAAGGAACTATTGAATCGTATTGAATTGAGTTAACAGCCGTGGCGAGCAATGCTAAGATAACTGGCACGCAGCCATATTATTGGGGAGGTATGGTGCCATACTTACATTGTTGGACTGATACCGTATTGGAGTATTTCACCCGTACTGCTGTGCTTTATATTTGATTTGGACAGATGTTAGCACATGAGTTAAACAAGTATTTCTGCATAGGAAGGAATTCTGATTGGTATCATGTGTCGGTTCGTGATTTACTAGCCACAGGCACATAATCCCGTATTTAAAAGGAGCAGAATTGTTCCCGTAGGATATGTGATAGTTATTCCGACTGAATGTGGGGGTCACGCCGATGGCCACAGCATTGAAAGTAACGGCAAAGAATGTTGGCAGGGTGGTATTGCACTAAATGAATGACCCAGGATTCAAGTCACGGTGACTGTATACTCGAATTGTCTATAATAATGAACTCTCCTATGCACTACTAACCGAAGTTATGGCATGTGGGGGCACGAACTACCAGTTGGAGTTTTGTAGGTAGTTTGGTAACATTCGAATGAACTTTATTATCAAAGCTGGCAAGGATATATATGTGTGTGTATATGTACATTGAAGGGTAAACAGTAAATGCAGTCGACTTTCTATCGTAGGTGAGTATCAAGCTCAGCGTACAGCCTTCCAAACTCTGTTTGATCCGCCTCCATGTCCTGGAGGACACTCTTTGAATATGCCCGATATAGCACATCAGCAAGCTGTATTATTGGTCTTGGAACCTTTGTTCGAGGTTCTATTTCATCCGAGGACTCTATATGGTGGTAATTTCGTAGAGCTTCATAGAATTCCAACGCCTCCGAGTCACTATTAGTGTGAGGACTATCCACAAGTAGTGGGTGGGAATTCAACATACCTGCTATACCCTCACCATGACCACGTCTATCATACAAGATTTGTACCAGCAGCAGTTGGTATACTAGCGGTCTGCTAGTTATCTCTGTCTCCATAGTTGCAATTACAGATATGCAAATATAGTTTTGTGCGTAAATGTCACTATCACCCAAATTTATGCACTACTATATATCTAGTGGGATAATTCAAAACAAGATCGTATCCAATTTAATTCCGATCTATATTATTTCTTTAATCTTCTTTGAGAGATGACCCTTCAATCTGGTATCCACCAGGGGTCCACTTGACAAAGTCCACAGGTACGAGACGAGGCCAGTTCACGTACTGCACGCCGTGCCGGACAACATACATCACACATGCGGCGGACACGCTGCCAAAAAGCAGGGTCACTAGAGCCATCATCAGTCGACCAAATCGTGGATTGGGGCTAACAACACTGATCACTGTTACAATCAATGATCCTACAAGCACGTAAGGGACCGCCTGAGTGCTAAGTGGCAACCGATCGGCAAACAGACTGGAGGGACTGTCCTCCAAAGGATTCCAGTCGCTAGTTACTAGCGAAAATGAGTCCTGTCGAGGACCATCCCTGTAGTTATTAAGATAATATCTCTGGATTGAATTCCACAGGTCCTGTAGAGCTCCACGACGCGTGCGTTTGCCAGTACGGGTAAAGTCGGTCTTAAGTGCACCTGTACCAGAATAGGCGCATGATACACCATCGGCATTATCAGCCCACACATTGCGGAAGTGGTTAAGGAAGGAAGGATCATGGCGTACATCTTGATCTGCAGTTAATAGGCCCGAGTCAGCAAGCTGGCTTTGCAGTACAGCAAGTGCAATGCATGATTGCACGACATTTGTACGGTCGAGGCAGTCCATACAATTGGTGCGCACAACACTCGTCTGCGTGCTTAGTGGCTTTCCAGTGGCATCTGCGGCGTACCAATTGTGCGCAGAGGACCCGTTGCTATTGAACAAACCACGTCGCCGAAGCTCATCGACAAGAAGATCCACACGGTCCCAGCGCATTTTCGAACACTCGCGATGGAAGTCAAAGTATACGTAGTCGAGCTGCGGGTCATTAAGAGCAGCAACAACGTTTTCGTAGGCATCCTTGACAGGCTTTTCATAACCGCTCTGATTAACGAGATTCACCAGGTACTGCTTGCCGTAAATGTGTTTCTGCTCACTGAAATGCTTCGCTGCAGCATCCACACCAAGCTCAGCTCCAACACGCAGCGTAGGCTTGTACTTGAGCTGATTGATCTCGCCCCAAAAGGCCGGAACCGAGCCACGGGTCTGCACATAGGAGTAGTGGCGGTCGCCAACCCCTAGAATCTGCTCAGTTTCGTTGTAATTGGCTGCATGACCATCCGCGTCTAGACCCCGTCGGAAATAACGGGTACCGGCCCGGAAGCGACTGCGACGCGTGATAACACCAAACTCGACAGGTGAACCATGTATCTTGAGTGATGTCATTGAAAACACACCATAGATCACGGGTAATAACCATGGAAGTCCATAGGGGTACTGGATGAACTCCTCAGCTAACCGCCAGTTCCACACGAAACGGCTATCAGCAGGCTGGCCCTGTCGCTGCAAACAGTTGCTCAAGTCGTAAGTAGGACTATAGAAAAGTGGAGCCGCATCTAGGTGGCTTTGAACCAATTTCATCAGCTCGATATCATCACCTTGCGGAGGTACTGATGGCAGCAATGATGTGCGCTTGACACGGAACACAGCATTGCCAAACACATCACCCTGACGTTCAGATTCAGTCACCACAATAAGTAGCCGTGTCATTCGCAGCTGAAGTGTGCCGAGAACTCCGAGGATCGGAACGCCATCATCGCGGGCTGCAGTAGCTACAGTAGCCTTTTCGGCATCCACTGCCGACATTTCGGCCTGGAAGCGGCCAATTCGTAAAGCTGGACGGTTCTCACCCACGAGAATGAAAGCATCAGCCTCCTTGAACACTGTCGACATGTCTAGTGAGTGTCTCGTACAAGGGGGGTAGATAGTATAAGGTGGCTGCGATATGTCACGTTGCGGGGATGTGCGTAGCGCACGGTGGTCTTTACGCACAATGGACCACAGCATGAAAGTGGAGGTGCCTCTGGCATCGGAGAACCAGGCGATAATCCTGCAAAGTTCCCTGCAGCCAGATCCTGAACTCAAACCGAATGAACTCCAAAAAACGTTTCAGGTCGATGGGAGCACTCTTATAGTGGATTTCGAGGCTACCACAGCCCGGACCCTACGAGTAGGGGTGAACTCGTTTTTCGATACTTTAGCCACAGCACTCGAGACTATGGATGCATTCCCACAATAGGACTACTGTATATTCATCAGTTTGCAATGACTAAATGGCTGATAGTGGTTTATAGAACCCCTATCATGGAGTAACATAGGACCGAGACCGAGCCTTCTCTCCTTCTAAGAAGTGATATTTAATCGTTGCAAGCTAGTATTAATGAAATGATGAAGTAGAAAAGAGCACCCAAGGAATTAATGGGGAGTGGGAACACCAGATATTGGCCATACCAGAGTGACCACACCAAATACACGCCATCCACAGGATACTATGGGTATTTGGTGCACTAAGGCACTCCCATCCATCCAATTAAGTTACTATCGTACACACGAATTATTCAATATATTACAGTAGAAGCCTATCTGGTGAGGTTCAAAAACAGAACCATGCGTTCCTCGTCATGTTCAGAGCCTACTACAGGGGGTGGTCCTGCCGGACGCACAAATCCCAGTTCACCAGCCTTTATGGCAATGATAGTGACTTGGTTAAGTCCAGGGGCTAGGTGCAAATCGAACTCTTCAAATAGCACCGACGTTTGTTGTGCAGGATTATGGTGTGGCAGTGGTGGAAGCTTGCGGCCATTAAGCACCACCGTTAGTTGCGAGGGGATGTGCCGTAGCATCTCGTTCATAAACACAACCAATTTCAAAGTATTATGATATCCTGAAAGCGTGGTGGCAAACGTCGTGAAAGATTCTTTGCGTGAAGCAGGCATTCGCACTTGAACCAAGTCCATGGCAGGAGGTGGGGGCGGTTGTCTCGAACCACCAGGCGGTGGTAGTGGGGGCTGCAAGGAAGAAAGAGTTACAAGTTGAAGCATGGCATCGGAAATTGAGGACCCTGGCTCACGATACACAATCTCATCGAATACACGGATTGGTTGAGGTGGGGGAGGGGCCATGCCAGGACCACCAAGAATCGAGTCATCGCGGTCCTCTGGATGTGCTCCATCAAGCTCCATTTCCTCATCCTCATCCCCTACAACTTCTGGGAGGTCTTCATCATCCATATCTTCCGAATCAGCCTCGAAATCGTCATCATCGTCTGATTCGAATCGCTGCTCGACAACTTCAGGCTCTTCTTCATCTTCTGACGCATCTTCCTCATCTTCCTCGGCATCTGAAGGTTCCTTTTCACTGTCGTCATCATCGCCACCTCCTGATGCCGACTGGCTGGGTTGACGAATACGGATCTTGAGCGCCCCCATCCCTCCCCCAGCATCCCGAGCAGCGTCGTGTAAGAATTTGGGGACTTGGCGATTCTTGGAAATCTTTTTGGAAAGCTGCCCAAGAAGTTGATGTGCATCTTGATATAGCTGTGAGTTGGGTGCATTGTACTTGAGTGCATTCTTAAAGATAGGTTCCGTGAGCTGCTTGAACTCCTCCCAAGATTCACACGGTCCATCTTTCTCAAGCTTGCGCCGAACATCTAGAATCGAAGTCGGGTTTTCAATCACCTCGTAATAGTCCGGATACTGTTCACGATCCGGCACTTCAAGAAAGTTCTCGGCAGGTTGACGACCACGGCTCTTATAATTCTCGATGTCAACCAGTACCTGGTTTTGCTGGCGAAACCGGGTGTTTCGGTTCAGATTCCGGCCCAGGGAAACCAATGCGAAGTCGAGAATATCTAACGCATCATCGTAAACAACGTTACTGTCTCCATTATATGCCTTGGCATTTTCAGCCATAAGATCAAAATCGGTGATGAAATCATCATCACTATCATATGCGTTGAGACGAGCCCGTTTATTGATTTCAGCCAAGGAGATTGGAGTATCCACATACTGGCGGTAATCAGGATAATCCTCTGAACTCGGCACCTCTGTGAACAGCTCCACAAGAGGCCTGCCTTCTAGACGAACTGCCATGAGTTTCTTGAGAATATCAGTGTACTTGCGAGTGCCCTGCCGACCACTCATTCTCGGGACTTTGAGCGAGATCGCCAGTCGCGTCGCCTTAACTTACACTGATGATGGTACCTCTGGTCAGGACGCTTATGTAACTGGTACTAAGCGTAGTACGCGTAGTGCGGCAATATTGTATTATAAGATATGGCTATCATTGTTCAACTGGAGAAGAAGGTTTATGACCGCTATAGCCTGGGTAGATTCAGTGGATAAATTGAATAATGATATTTCCATGTACAGATACTTAACTACAGTACTTGTTGCACCGCCAAAGAAAGGTCGACAAATCGCTTCTCGCCTCCAGATTTAAGGAATGGTCTGAGGGGTGCAAATAAACCCGCTTCAGATCGATTCCGCGCTACACGAACACCAATAGCCAGTCCCAGGCGGTACTTCGCCTCATTGTACGATTCACCAACAAGATGAGGGACTAGCCACTGTGTAGTAGCTGCCAATGCTGCCGAATCAGTAAAGTCTAGCACCACCATATTCAGGATCAGAGTAGATGCCGCTATGGCCATTGGAGCAGTTACACTTTCAAACTGGCGCAGCATTTGCAATGCTTGCGTAAAGATGCCAGCATTCTTTCCTGTAGCTGCAGAACGAGCATCTGAGCGACTCAGCAGATTCACAAAGCCCCGCACGGCCAAAAGGGCGTGTTTCGGTACTCCAGGATCGATGCATGAAAGCAGTGTGACGTAAATTTTAAGATCAGGGATAGAAGGCGCATCAGCAAGTGCAAGTCGGAGCAAGTCAAGTGCTGGTAGCTTGTGAAGAATTTCCCAATGCTCTACAGCTTCCAAGGACACGTTAAGGAGCTCAGCAGAAGACCCAGGAAGCGAGGCCAGAATCGACGATATGTCGAGACCTGCAGCCGGGTCCTTTTCGGCCGTTGCCACTCTCTTGAATGCACTGCTGGCAGCATCAGCCTGCACTGATTTAATTGCAAGTGTGGTGTTATATCGGAGCACGTCAGGTGAGGGCTGCTGGGTCGAGGATTGGGTCGAGGGCTGGGACGGTCCAGCTGTGGGCTGAGTTCCTGGAGAAGATGCCCCCTGAGACTGAGGGCCTAATGTAGCAGCTGCTCGTGTGTTTTGCAACAGGAACTGGACCACTTGGTCACGATAAGTCGTTGGTAATGTATGCCGCGCAATAAACCGGTCTGCGGCTACATACACGTTATCAGTCACATTGAACGGAAGTTTAAGCGGCGGGGCATCATCGTGAATGTCGACATCGAAGACATAGTCATATTTCTTACCCTCAAACTCCTGTTTGGCGCCGTCTGATCCCGCAGCATCACCACCCATGACATCACCGATCTTGGCCCACCGGCCTCCTCCAAACTGCCACGCTTCAACAGGCCCAGGACCCCGCCGTACCATCACAGTTTGGCCCTCAGAAGCTCCAGGACTATCAAGCACAGATGGATCTGACAGCTGCGACTCAGCCACACCCGGGGCCACTTGGTCTTCGCCGAGCGCTGACGATGCGACTGCCTCTTCAAATGCGGTACGGACAGCTTCGGGGGCCAGTCGCTCAGGAGAACGGGTAAAAATACGGGCGGTGTGATCGCTCGCACCCACTGCAAAGTCGCCAGTTTTGGGATCTACCGCTACCTTCCACTGGGAGACACCAGGCATTGTTACAACTTGGAGGCATTTGCCCGTAGCCACATCCCAAACTCGAACACTACGGTCTTCTCCAGAGGTATATAGAAGGTTTTCGGGCTCATTGTAGGCAACTGAGTAGATGAAGGATGTATGTGCGTCCTTCCACACTGCCACCGCTTCCGGCGAGTCCAGCGACCAGATCCTGATAGATCCATCATTTGACACTGTAGCAAAGCGATTCGAGCCCGATCCAAGTGAACAGACGCCTCGAACAACATCGGAATGGCCTCTCCATGTGGAAAGACGCCGGCCCGATTTGGAATCCCACAGTCCTATGGTCTTGTCAGCGGAAACCGTAAGTACCCGGGTCTCATCAACGAAATCTACATCCCATACAAAGTGGTCATGGCCTTTGAGTACTACAGCAGAGTCAGGCGACTGCCATACTCGAGCAGTGAAGTCCCATGACCCCGATACCAGCTGGCCTGTGGCCGCATGAGTGGCCAGACTCGAAACGTTGCCTGCATGGCCCATAAAATAACGGTCTTCTTCAGCTCCTGTTACATCCAAACCAACGATAACACCATCCTGACCGCCCACAAAAACAGTGGATCCCACACACGCCACTGCATTGAGGAACCCATCACCAGTGTACAAAATCGTGCCCGGAGGACTCAAAAGAGCTGTGCCATCTCGTGAAGTCGTCACGATCCGGTCAGCGCTTGAGAATGCCACGCTTTTAACGTCGCCACTATGGCCATCGATGACCTGCGACAATTCGTAGCGGGCCATGCTGCGCTTACGTCACGGTGAACGCTAGACTAACCCGCCATGCCGATGTGCATAGGCGGATCAGCATGGGCGGGCGAAACTGTAGTAGCAGAATTAGTTATCTTACAAACGAAACGATACTTTTAGTGCTGCATTCCCTCCATGAATGAATCCGGCAGAAGCATGTGATGAGCGGAGTTTCCTTACTCGATAATATAGTCGTCCTGGGCGGGTGCAGCCTGAGTCTGAGTCTGGGCATCCGCTTCTGTAGGGGCAGCAGAATTGAAAACAGAGTTTGAGGCCTCAGGAGCTGCCTGGGGTTGGGTCTCAACACCACCAGCTTGTTGGCTTGGCTCACCGCTGGGCTCCTCATCTGCCTGCATATACGCGTCGAGCTCTGCATCGAGGTCATCCTGGCTCTTGGGGCCATCACGCTTCTTGCGTTCACCTCCCCGGGAACCGCGCTTTCGCTTTTCCGAGCGTGTTGGGCCCGATTTTGCCGATCTTGCTTTAGATGCCCCAGCAATCCGGTCATTTAGGCTAAGGCCTACATCCCCAATCTGGGAGACTTGGCGCACAGAGATCACTTGGCCTGCTGCACGGCGGCCATTATAGCGGCCCGCTGCAACTGCTGCATCGGCACCATACTCGTAAAGCACCCATGCCAATCCCGTGCGTTTTCCACGGTCATCCGTATCCACTACCGTACGCGATACTGGTCCTACCTCGCGGAACAAATCGCGCAAGTCATCCTCAGTAATTTGAGAATGCAAGTTACGGATGCATACCGCACGGTTGCTCCTAGATCCTGTCCCAGAGGCGCTTTCAACCCGGCTAGCTGCCCCTGCACCTGCCCTCCGGCGACCTCCACGACGACCTCTACGGCTGCTGTTGCCACTCTCCTTGGATACTACGGCATCCTTACGGCTCGCGCCGATAATCTCGTCCAACGATTTGTCCATGGCACCGCGAAACTGCTATGGATCACTCGCTAGATCCAAGCTGCCGTATCAATAGATGCCCTCTTAGTCACCGCTATGAGGTGCTGACACACTTTAGGATTTATATGCGTATTTTCATGAACATTGTACACAACTGGAAGCTCGCTGACAATGGTGGTAGAACATGGTCTAGCTAGACCAAGGTTCTCTCACCTCACTTTGACTATATTATGATATGGATGTTGATGCTGGGCACTGAACCTCATCCATTGATTGATTGATGATGTTATCCGTACTGTACGGTGCCTTTACATGGCATATATGTTTATGAACCGGGGAAAATGTTAGAAGTGCCAAGGAAACAGCTATTGGCAGAGTTTAAACCTGAGAAGTGAAGGCATTAAACTCATGCTAGTTCTTATGCTTTGAAGATAATTTTTTGGCCCCTTGCAACTTGTCGATCCCATGCGTGTCCTTGGATCGGCTTTTCTGTTGAGATGCCGCAGAGGCTTGCAGGTGGGCATGAAATGCTTTGATATCGGGAAGTACGCGCTTGTCTACATCGTCCATAACGTCACGGCGAAATCCTAGAGCATGTGCCAGCTCGAAAACAGCAAAGTAAGGTGCCAGCACTAGTGCCTGATTCAAGCTGGTAAAGAGGGCGGGTGCACGCTTCTCGAAAATACCATGGCCTATGAACTGTGCAATCCAACCCACAGTCCACAGGATCCATGATATAATATGGCCATGCGAGCCATACTGAGGGCTTAGCGTCGAAAACTTGGTAACAGCGACAATCAGCCCCAGTCCAACTGGGAAGCCAAACCCAGGATCCAGGTATGTATAATAGCTGGCATAATATAATGCAAGCACCAGTGCAGCATTGAAGTATATAGCAACTTCAGCTGCTCCGGATCCTAACTTGTCGACAACAAAGCTTGCTGGCACCCGTAGTGACGTTAGGTTGTATGCCGAAGTGAGGAGAATGATGGGAATGCATACAATATGAATGGCCACATTGACAGAATTGTAATGATATTTCCTGTAAAATGACAGCTCTTGCACAAGCTCGGAATCAACTTTGGTAGCCATTAAGGATATATCAAAGTATAGGTTGTTCAGGGAAATCGCGGTTATTAAGACCAACCCCAATGGACTAAGTGGGGCAACTGAGGAGACTAATTCTGCATGGTGGGAGGTATATACTTGGAAAGTTGACCAGGTTAAAAGCAAGGCGTTGGTATATATAGTTTAATAGTATCGCATGCATCCACAAATTGCTAGTAGACTGTGGCTTTACAAGTTGTCGGGAATTAGATGGATCGGTCTTTCTTTCTAGACTTGGTATAGATTCCTATTAACTCGAAGTAATTACTTTATTGTTGTTATTGATCTGGGTAGTGATGGAATATATTTAACACGTAGTCGAATTTATTATTATAGCTAGCGCCATTCTCCCAACATAAGTCATTTGCCCGTGTTCCGGCCGAGGACTAAGCGCTTCTCCACAGCATCTAGTGATCCCCGCACCCTACATTTGTGGTAGAAGATATTAAGAATGCCGAACACATTGAATGATTCCTACTTAACCAAGAGTGTATGGAAGCCCGATATATTCAAAGGAAAGGTGGCATTTGTAACTGGAGGCGCCGGGACAATTTGTCGTGTCCAAACTGAAGCTTTGGTTCTTCTCGGGGCCAACGCCGCAATTGTGGGCCGATCAGTTGAAAAGACAGAAAAGGCAGCCGCAGAAATCGCAAAACTAAGGCCCGGTGCGCGTGTTCTGGGCTTTGGAGGTGTGGATGTGCGCGATGTGGAGTCCTTAAAGCGGGCTGTTGACAGTACCGTGGCAGAACTTGGTCGTCTTGATCTGGTAATTGCTGGTGCTGCTGGTAACTTCCTGGCTGGATTCGGTGGCCTTAGTGCGCGTGCATTTCGTACTGTGGTGGAGATTGACCTTCTGGGATCATTTAACACTGCAAAGGCCACCGTAGACGCCCTACGTGAATCCGGAGGACGGCTATTGTTTGTATCGGCCACGTTACAATACAGGGGGCTACCAATGCAAACTCATGCTTCAGCTGCAAAGGCAGGCGTAGATTCGTTGGTCAGAACCTTGGCAGTGGAATTAGGGCCGGTGGGCATTCTTGTTAACGGAATAGCTCCAGGTCCTATTGCAGGCACAGAGGGTATTGATCGACTAATGCCGAGTGATATAGCTGCTCGCAGCGAGCGAATGGTGCCTGTTGGGCACAATGGTACTACTGTTGATATTGCAGATGCCACGGTGTATCTATTTTCCCCGGCAGCCAGCTTTGTGACAGGCCAAGTTTTGGTGGTTGATGGTGGTCAATGGCACATTGGTGGTGCTGAAATGCAATATTACCCTGATATTGTGATTGGGATCAATGAAGATAAGTCCAAGTTGTAACTGAGAGCTATGACGATTAGTATATCTATTAGTGGATGAACTGATACATAGAATAAATTGATATTGACTTGGATAAGCCAATACACTTGAAATAATTCAGTAACAGTGTCTAATCCCATCAGCAATCCGAGCTCTTGTGGTGGGATTCAATTGCCGTCCATATAGCGAGTACTGTGACATCATTATTGCTCAAATGGCCAGACCTTTGAGGATCATATATATATTCATATTGTTTTATTCCTTTCCCAAAGATGGAAATCATATTAAATGCGTATAACACCCCCGCGTTAGCCGGGATTCCCCTCACAAACCCCAAAAGAGGTTGAACCTCATGTACACTTTTTACCATGATATATGATATACACTACACTATGAAATAGCGAAAGAGTCTTCAAAACTACCTGAAGTGCATCTCTAAGATCCGCTAATTCAGAATCATCACCGCAATCTTTACACCCGCTTGATGATGAGGGCCGAAGCACCACCACCACCATTGCAGATACCAGCAGCGCCAAGCGATCCAGGCTTGCCCTCCTGGTTGAGAACCGAAATCAAAGTGGTGAGAATCCGTGCACCAGAACAGCCAAGTGGGTGGCCTAATGCGACAGCACCACCATAGACATTGACCTTAGAAGCCGGGATATCCAACAACTTAGTGTTGGCAACACCCACCACTGAAAAGGCCTCATTAAGCTCATAGAAGTCGATATCAGAAGTCGACAGCTTGGCACGCTCCAAAGCCTTCTGGATGGCCAGAGTCGGGGTCGAAGGGAACTTGATAGGAGCCTGCTCAGCATCGGCGAAGTTGACGATTTCGGCCAAAGGAGTAAGTCCCAGCTCCTTCACCTTCTCCTCCGACACCAGAATAACGGCTGCACCACCGTCATTAATGGGGCTGGAATTGGCAGCAGTGGCGGTACCGTCCTTCTTGAAAACGGGACGAGCCGAGCGTAAACGCGACTCATCGAGACGGCCCTGCTCCTCATCAACGCTGATCTCCACGTCAGGCTTACCACGGCCGCCAGGAACGCTGATGGGGGCGATTTCGGCGAACTTGTGCTCGGCAGTAGCCTTCTGGGCGCGCTTATAGGTTGCGATAGCGTACTCATCCTGGGCTTCGCGGCTAACAGAATGCTCGGCAGCAGTGTCTTCAGCAGCCATGCCCATCGCTTCGCCTGAATACGCGTCAGAAAGACCATCGCGTTCAATGCCATCCACAATCGACGCACCACCGAACTTGGCACCACGACGCAACGAAGGCAGGTAGTGAGGCACATTCGTCATTGACTCGGCACCTCCGGCAACCACCACACTAGCACCACCAGTCATGATAACCTGGGCACCCAGCATGATCGCCTTGAGGCCTGACGCGCACACTTTGTTCACGGTGGTCGACACGACGTGGTGGCCTAACCCGGCCTTCAGAGCAACCTGGCGAGCGGGGGACTGGCCAATATTGCCACTCATCACGTTACCAAAGATCAACTCGTCAACATTCTCGGCCTTGAGCCCTCCTGATCGCTCTAGCGCTGCTTTAACGGCATGTGCTCCGAGGTCGACATAAGTCTGTGAGGCGAGGCTACCAAGAAGGCTGCCAATAGGGGTGCGTGCGGCACTAACAATATACACTTTCGACATTTCGGTACCAGGACAATGTATACAAGTGGTTGGGGAGCGGGGAAATTGGGGATTACAAGTAATGCAAGAGTGGCCTCGGATGGTAATACGTTACGCATATAACCCGCGAGGCTGATTACAATGTGATTACAGGTGCACGCGCATAACCCTTAGTTTATATGTTGTGCATTTCATTTATTACGCAGATATCCGGGGATCTGAACGATTTTTAGTGCCCGCAAATATGAGCGCGCTGGAGGAGAACTTCGAGCGTAGCCTGCTTCAGCAGGGTCTGAGGCATGATGGCCGTTCATTTGGACGGCCTCGGAAGCTCGAACTCGCGTTCGGTTCTACCTATGGCCATGTGGAAGTCCGGCTCGGGGGCACTTGGCTGGCGGTGCAGGCATCAGCCAGCGTGGCCAAACCACGCCCAGACCGGCCTTTTGAGGGACTTTTCCATATTGCCACGGATGTGAGCTCCATGGCTAGCCCTCATTTTGAGAATGGGCGCCTGGCAACTGAAGAAGAAGTCATGGTGTCTCGTATGATCGAAAAGGCAATCCGCCGATCCAACGCTCTCGACCTCGAAAGTTTGTGCATTGTAGCTGGTCTCAAGTGTTGGATGATTCGTGTCGACTGTCATTACCTTAACTATGATGGTGGACTTGTGGATGCAACTTGTGTAGGGGTTGTAGCTGCATTGCGACATTTCCGGCGTCCAGATACATCGATTGACGGGTCAAATGTCATTATCCACAGTCATGAAGAGCGTCCACCAGTACCACTTTCGGTACTTCATATGCCGGTATGCGTCACATGGTCCTACTACACTTTTGCTGGCGAAGATGGTGCCCCAGACACGCAACCTAAAGACGAAAATGCCGATTCTGAATCGGGCAGAATAGTCGCTATCGTCGATGCTACAGCTATTGAGCAGCAGGTACGTCAAGGCGATATGACCATTACCATAAATCGTGATCGCGATCTTTGTCAAATCACCAAGGCAGGCGGGGTGCCCCTTGATCCTGTAGACTTTGCCATGTACTGTGATCAGGCCCATGCGATTGCCCGTTCCTGGACAGATCAGATAAACCGCGAGATCAAACGGGACTATGAAGAACGCAATCGGGGGAACCTAGGGCTCGACATTGCTTTGAACCCCCGCGAATAAATGGCACTGCCGTTCTCAATTCCTCAGTCCAGGCATGCACCAGATGTATTTTATGGGGGGAATCATAATTTAAACTTAAATGGGATCTATTTCCCGGGCTTTCAGAGTTAATTCCTGCGGCCACTAGATGTGGAGCCGCGGTCATAATGCCATCATGTTCGTCGTAGTACGCGACACGTATCTAAGCCATATCGAAGCACTTCCATAAACTTGTCCATGGCCTTGGATTGATTGTCTCGGTTAAACTCCTCGTAATATTGTGCAAGCAAGTTACAGTTGACCTCGACTTCGGCTTCTTTGCTGGTAGCCACGGAACCATCCTTCTCAGTGTTAACAGCAGTTAGGTCAACTCGTGCACCTTGTGTAGCCCATGACAAGCGGTTTTTATGACGTGAATGCAATGCTTGCCCCAATTCTGCCAAGTTTACCTTCTCCACTGGTTGTTCCACGCTCAGCGATACCCTGAGATCGGTAGGGGCCTGAGGGGAAAATATGAAGATATCTGCGATTCGCTTTTTAGTGATAGCTTCAACCAATTCCCCTCTATCATCTGTACTGACACGTACGTTCGTTCCATCAGGCATCTTATACTGCTCATCCTTCTGCAACGTCTGAGATTTGGTTACCGGATCTGGGGGGTCAAGTGCATCCAGTATATCTTCAAGTCGTTTGAAGGTCGGGGCATCGATTTCAGACTTGAATGACATTCCATTACGGTAGTAGTGTTTTGGCTCCACCACAGTTTCTGTGAGCACTGGCAACGATGCCCGGTTACGAGTTCGGTCGCAAATGGTGCCGAACTTGAACTCCAGTTCTAGATGGCGCATGTCTTCGGGTTTTCCAACGTGTTGAAGCTTTTCGAATACCCAGCTTGCCAGGAGATATGCTGTGGCGTCACTCGCGACATACCCCGTAATACTTGGAGACAGACCTGTCAGGCTTTCACCACCACCAGGGCCAACTTTGCCAGTAACTACTTGAGGAGCACTTGGTTTGATCGCCTCAGAGTTCCCAACACGAGATTTTCGATCTCGTTGCGCGCTGGCTAACGATGTGCCTTCAGGAAGGGTGTCATCGTTGATCTTATTTTCTTGCCCGTTCCATACTTGGGCCCACACTGGTACATGATCCCATTTTCGGGGCAAATTTTGCTCGTCTTCTGGCTTTGAATGGTCAACTGAGCCCCTGTGCAGTGCCTCAGCCCCTCCGTGTATGATCTGATTGATGTCCATGCCTATATGGAGAGTGGCTTGTAGAGGTCCCTGGAACTTACGCACAGCAACCGATTTGAGTTACAAGCGGGAGCGGGGAAAAGTAAGCGGGTTCACCCAACGCATTTCTGGATTGGAATATGCTTGATATTATATTGGCGCTGAATCAATTAGTTTCAGAAAAATAGCACGACAAAGACAATAGCACTACATATAGCAATATACGGCATGTTTTACACCATTGATGATGCAGCTCGTAATACAGTTGTCATAACTTCCATTAATTACGCTATGTCATGCTAGCACTGCCACACAATAAAGGCCTAGAAGATGTATGTTTAGTGCATAGTTTATAGTTTATAATGTGATGTTCAAGATAAGCACAAGAGTTAGCCTCTCTTACTTGGCCTATCATACATGACTTAATTTATATCGATATCACCAATTCTTATCACTGTGCTGATATATAAACTTCGATAGAAATATTCTATAACTTGGATTTTGACGCTTTGGGACAAACAGAATACGCTTCGATTACACGAACCTATTCGAAACAGATCTATATCGAGACTACCGAGGATCGGTGACAAAGAATGAGGGGGCAGATGATATCGGCACCAGCGACATTACGAGTTGGTTCCGAGCTCAATGTTTCAGCGGTTTATTTAAGTCCTTTAGAGGCTTCAGTTGATCCAGAAGGATCCGAGGACTTTTTACTCGCTGTTTCGGGAGATGCTAATAAGTTGATGGCTGAGGGCTTTCAGCCTCGAGTGTCGCTAGAGAATGACGCCACATCTGTATACTGGGATTCCGTGGAATTAATTGGTCACAAGGAGTTAACTGACACAGAAAAATTATTGAGTGGCCTAGGTGAACAGTTTAGTGTGATACCTCAAGGGCCTCCGGTACTCTTGGTGTTCAAGTTCACCATCCCATCGGCTCGGCGCCGTAAGCTAGCTGCTAGCAATGAGTTCTGGATCACTGAAAACCCTGGAATATATAGCCAGCGGACCGTGGTCATTCGTAGCTCACCTTTTGCAGGGGTCAATTCGGCCTTATTTCATGGCTACACATCACAGGGGACATTGTCGGGGATTCAAAGCGCAGCCCTGCTTCTAGACGCGAGGTACCTTGATGGTATGGAGGGTGGCTCTGTATACATCCAATTGGTTGCATCAGGTCTTAAAAAGACACGTACTGGAGCTTCGATTGGAATTGTTGTCGGCAGCGTCACGAAGGTCAATGGAGAGGGGAGACTCACAGTTGCCGTTCCATGGAAGGTGATCCGAGAAACTGCCGTACACATAGCCCCCGGTGTGGCTAAGTACTTGGAAAAGGCTGCCAAAAGCGGTCCTAGGCCTGTC
The DNA here is from genome assembly GCA_030561035.1 of Wickerhamiella bombiphila. NCBI lineage: Eukaryota > Fungi > Ascomycota > Dipodascomycetes > Dipodascales > Trichomonascaceae > Wickerhamiella > Wickerhamiella bombiphila. Next base: position 17,239 of record JAKTWK010000018.1, read on the forward strand.
ACCGATCTACGCAGCTCAAGATGGCCTGGCATCGCCGTCGTCCATACCCTTCTAAAGGGACAGCGGCGAGCCTGGGGTTCTGGGGTTCTTGTAGCCCCTGATCTTGTCGTTACCAATAACCATGTTGTCCAGAATGCATTGCGTATTGATGTGTGGCTCGAAAAGTACGCCAAGATCCCCGCGGCTACCGTGGCTCATCCCCTAAAAGGCGTTGACCTGGTAGTATTGAAGTTGATGGCACCGGTTCCGCCAAAGTTTCACCCTATTCCACTGGCCCCTGAAGACCCGAAACAGGGTGATGAGGTACGATCATTAGGTTATGGACTATTCTATCCCGAGTCGCGCACACAGCTGCGTCCGTTGTATTCTGAGGGTATTGTAGCTGCAGCCACGCCTGGAATGCTTGTATCATCTGCTGGGTGCTGGAATGGTAGCTCTGGAGGTCCATTACTCGACACTTCCGGTCGATTACTGGGTATTATGGCCTCTAATGCTCGTGATGATGCTACTGGCGAAATAATGCCTGATATGGCCTTTGTGATTCCTGTGACCGTGGTCCGCGAAGTACTGGATAACTATAAATCAGGAAAATTGGGTGATAGCTCCGAAAGATTCCGTACTCTGTGGAAATTGCGTAGCACCCATAAGGACGCCACAGCAAAGTTATGATTGGTATTGAACAACTACAATACAACTTATTTGGTGGATTAAATATAGTCTAGCGTTACATTCCTTCCCAATACTCGTATATATTGTTTCAAAGAGTAACAAGTGGTTACCTCAAATTGCGGTTTATGGAAGTGAACACGGTAGTAAATCAAAGTAGTGAACCGCGGTGGCATTATTCTCAATAGATGGGTTATTTAATGTACATCATGGAGATTAAGATAACGTTTTCAGGGAAGAAATGAAGGCCGCTGGATCAGCACTACGCATCAGAGCCTCACCAACAAGCAACGCTCTGACGCCCTCACGAGCATAATCGGAAACATGTTCAGGACCCGTAATACCACTGAGTGCAGCAAAAACAACATTTTCGCGGCCAGTTTCAGGAAGAACTGATAGAGTTGTATCCATATCGACACTGAATGTATGAAGATCGCGGTTATTGATGCCAATCACATCAGCCCCCAGTGCCAGAGCTCGCTTCATCTCTTTAACATTAGCCACTTCTACCAGTGCATCGATCCCCAGTTGACGTGTGTACGTGTACAAATCTCTCAGCACAGCATCATCCAGCATCTTCACAATCAATAGCACGGCATCAGCACCAGCCAGTCTGGCCTCGGTGATCTGGTAACGACAAAACACAAAATCTTTAAGAAGGATAGCAGGCCTAGGCTTTCCTAGACCAGATGCAATCTTTTCGGCTGCTTGACGAGCTAGCCGAAGATCCTGAAGACACCCCCTGAACCACTTTGGCTCGGTGAGCACAGATATCGCTGTGGCACCCGCACGAGTATATACAGCAGCTTGCTTGGCAGCATTTCCTGTGATGTCAATTTCACCCTTTGAGGGAGACGCCCGCTTTATTTCAGCGATTACTGACATCCCTTCTGACTTCAAGGCATCCCTGAAACTCACAGCAGTGGGGGCCAGGCCCATCTCTAACGCTGTCTCGAGATCAGCAATGCTCTGACCCGGCAACTGCTCATCTGCAGCAATATCAACACGCCGTTGAGCATATATCCGATCGAGAATACTGCCCTGAGGTACTGTAGGAAGTGCAGCCGCTCGATCACCTCCCCGATAGCGAAGAAAGTTGCGCAGCATCAAGCGGCCCTCCTCGCTCATAATGCTCTCTGGATGGAACTGCACACCCTCTACTGCGTAGTCGCGATGTCTAATTCCCATGATAACCCCCGATTCAGTACGAGCAGTCACCTCGAGGCATTCAGGCAGGGTAGTAACGTTAGCGGCCAGTGAGTGATACCTCGTCACACTGATTCCCTGGGTAATCCCAGTGAAAACACCCTCATTCGTGTGATTTATCGGGGAAGTTTTACCATGAACAATTTCACCAGCGTACTCGACCTCTCCACCTAACGTTGACACAATGCACTGTAGACCCATGCAAACGCCAAAAATAGGTTTCTTGCCCATAAAGTAGGTGATAATATCTCTGCTGATACCAGAATCGGTTTCAGGGTGTCCAGGGCCCGGACTGATCATCACAAGGTCTGGATCGAGGGCCGCCACTTTTTCGACAGTGGTCTTATCGTTACGGAAAACCGTCACCCTTGCACCCTCACGGCACAAATACTCGTAGATATTCCATGTGAATGAGTCGTAATTGTCTATAAGTACCACAAACGGCTGCTCCGACATGACGCTTAGCGGTTCCCACCGATGATGAAATTGTGAGTCCACTACCACCAGATCGCCATTAGTGAGTCATCCAGTGCGTAGTGCATATTATCATAATATACGTTGTGCTTAGTTTGTATATGCGCAATATTGATCGCGTCTCACTAAGGAACGCGTGGGTGGCAATCAATCAATTTACTTCCGCTACTTGCCTTGATGTCCATTATTACGCCTCGCATCACGGCGGTGATGCTACCACAGTACACTGAGAGATATGTACGCCTCATCGGAAAGGTGTTGGAGATCGATAATGACCATATCCAAGTCGAAGCATCGGGACCAGTGACCGTATATCTAGCCGCGCCAGACGAGCCTCTAGAACTTGGGCAAGTATACGAATTTGTCGCGAAGGTGATTGCTGATGATACAGTAAAGGCTATGAGCTGTGCACCTATGGGTACTAGTGATTATGATGCTGATCTTATTGAGAGGGTGGTTAAGGCAGAACAGCAGTACCCGGAGATGTTTGCTGAAGTTGCTAACGGGGGGTCCTATTGAGCAACAAGCATTAATTTAACGCGTTTTATAATTTCTCTTGGCCTCTTTTGGTTTAAATATAGCATTAGTTATGAGGTATGGTTGGATTAGCAACGAGCTATTTGATGAGACAAAGTATTGAATCCATCAGAATAGATACGGGCAGCATGCTAGGAGAGTTTTACCAGTCAACGCCTTCCATTAATTTATTATGGCTATTAATTAATCCTACATCATATTTAAATCGAGGACTGAGTTGGGCCACATTAGTAGGGAGAGTGGGGTAAGACATCAAGGAGTGTTCTCAGTTGAGGCGACCGCCGCAGAAGCAATGTCAGTAGCTAGTAATGCCTTGTCAAGTGTAGGTGCTGATGCAGTCACCAGAATATTCTGAGGGGTCTTCTTGGTTGTCAAGAAGCCTGTGTCACGAGCTACAACGGTTCCTCGCAATGGGCCAATTTTGAGGCTATCGGCCAGTTGCTCGAAGCCAGCCACCTTACTGGTCAAAGACTCGATACTGCTGACCATTTCAAGGTCACCCTTGCGTGTAATCAACTGCCCATGAGCTGTGGACAGCTGAACACCAGCGCCTAGACCTTCCAGGTGCTCCATGGAGGTTAAGGACTGTTATGTGTAATCGATAACGCTCATAGTGCACAACTTTGGTTAAGCAAGGAAGCCGTCCATTCGGCTCTCGCCCCACAACTTTCTGCGGCGTCATTTACCTGTTAATGAATGCAATGCACGGTTAAATAGTGCGTTTTTTAACCGCCAAGATTGGGGATGTTGGCAACATTGACCAGTCTGACCATACATCCAGATCTTGACGTGGAGGTGACGATGAGATCGGAGAGTCAGGAGCCGGACCTAGCATCTCTCGTGTATTCTTACGATACGGACTCGGACTCAACGTGTGGTCGGCATTAATGAATCTCATCAACCACGCAGAGTTTGTTCCTGATGGACTCGGCGTCTTATGGAGTTGGCCATTGCCATCGTCTCCCCAAAATAACTTGTCAAGAGTCCCAGGGGTCCCATTTGGAGGCATATTCTCCTTATTATTACGAGGAGTTGATGGTACCAGGGGATCTGTAGATGTGTCTTCTGTAGCGTCAGTAATAGGGTCTGTTCCCTCGGTTACAGTGGCAGTTCCATGATCAGTAACATTCGCGGCATCAGAAGCTGCTTCCGTCACAGGATCACTCGCACAATCAGTGACAGTATCGGCTACTGAACCAGGTACGGATTCATTTACAGGATCGGTCAAAGGATCTGAAATGGGGCCGGCACTAGAGTCCAACATAGGTTGTTCCATACTCCTAGGCACCCCAGTGAACATTCGCACTCGGGCAGCTTCGTGAGCAGCAGAAGCTGCGGCCACTACTGCTGTCATGTTTTGGCTATTGCGCAGCCGGGGCCACTCCCAAAGTTCCTTGGGGCGCATACTCTTTTTCGAACGGTAGTATAGTCCACATGCATTGCACATCATTACATCCCGAGTTTGCAAGTCCACGGGATCCTGAACTTCCATAAAGCGCCATGCTGATGTCTCTACGGCTCCGCAATTAACGCAGTAGGGTGGGGCCTCTCCATTACAGATCTTGGCATACATTTTAGCAGCGATTTTGTCACGGCGACGACGTTTTGGTGCACTCTGTACATCATTTTCTTGGACAGGAGTAGATGCGGCCCTTTTAGACTCCCGGGTTGAGGGTCTTGCTGGGCGTTTTGCCGGCTCATTCGACTGGTCACTGAAAAGGACCGATTTCTCCGTTGGACTGGGATCAGATCTTGGTTCTGGTGCTGCTGCTGCACGTTTTGCGGGGATTTGATCCAGATCTTCCATACATAGCGACATTTTAGGTCTTCGCTTCTGACTTGCTGATGAAGACAGTGAACTCATCGGTACAGGGGGGCTTGATGGAAGCGGAATGTTGTGTGCTGAATGTACTGGACCATCAGAAAGTCCATGGGGGTGACCAGGAGGCATATGGTGGCTCTGTAGAGGAGTCCCTAGGTGGTTCTGGTTCAATGAGTGTAGAGGAGATGTATGCAAATTAGGCATACCTTGAGATCCATTAGAGAGTCCACTTTGTGATCCATTAGGTTGGACATGGGAAGGTCCACTAGAGGGCATACTTGGAGGGCCACTTGCAAATCCTGTTGAAAGTCCGCTAAGAATGCCTGGATGATGCATGCTAGGGTGGTGAATTCCCAAACCCATCGGCGAAGACCGTGGAGCAAGTCGTGAAAAATGAAACTGGACCTCAAGAATATCGGCATTGAACGCTGCTTTGGTCATGCGGCCGATCACTTGATGTTCTTTCGGTGCTTTGATGGCCCAGTCATGGACAGTAGACAGCTTGCCATGGCCCTGTAAAGGTAGTTCTGGCTCGCTATAGTCCACTGAGTACACTGAATATTCTTCGATAGCTGCTGCTAGTTCCGGGGATGATGCCAAAATCGCGTCCAAGCAGGGACCTAGAGCAATTATGCCCAGCCCAGACTCAGTATCGACGCGCACCGGAAGAGTTCCGTATGGTTTCGCGATGAATCTTTGATTGCGCGTGTCATGGTATGTGTAGAGCAACTTAACGGCCACTGAACGTTCGTTTTCCTCAGACTCAGGCATTTTCAAGCCCACCGAGTTGAACGAAGCAGACAAACGCGTCGTGACGGTGACTCAGCGGGAATGAACGCGTCGTAAATTGGATGGTTGACATTACGCACATGTGCAATTATATCTCATTTATAATCTTTATGAACCCCAGTTTAATCTCGACCAGTGGAAAATATCGATATTCCAGGACACGCGGGTCTTAGATACTTTAGGATTTTTTCTCAGTAATTTCCGGGGATGATACACTAAACCCTCCCGAGGCCACGACTAAATAATGGCAGTGTTGGGATTAGTTTGAAGTGAAGTTAGTTCCGGTTGGTTGAGGTTAGCACGAGGTTAGCTTGGTTAGATCGACTTTATCATGTTAATTCACGTTAAGATTAATCCTGGTCCCAATCTCCACCTTGTTTAGGCATGGCTGGCCCACCCGATCGCTTGGCCATGATTATTTGGTCCACCGTGAGAATAGTACAGCAGGCCTGAGTAGCCAACTTTACGGCAGATTGCTTGGCAATACTGACATCCCAGATTCCGCGCGCAGCCGCGTCCAGCACGCCAGCACGGTCATCATCCATCGATGCTGTTTGCGCCTCAATGTCAACTCCAGACCCCGGAGTCGCATACAAACTCGCCACTACAGCCGTAGCATCGAGACCAGCATTCTCGGCAAGCGTACGCGGAATGACCTCGAACGCAACGCCAAATTTTTTCACAGCGTGCTGCAATACGCCAGGAGTGCGTTCACCCTGACGTTGAACATGACGAGCCACCGTAATCTCAGCAGCACCCGCACCAGGAACCATGCGAGGGTCACGGGTCAAGGCTTTGACTGCTGAAACTCCGTCATCCACAGCACGCTCCACATCATCCAGAAGCTGCTGCGTGGCACCACGGAGCACGATTGTTGCCGTGCGAGTTGCTGTGGCCTCTTTTTGGCGGAATACCGTAACACGATCGCCACCAATCTCCGTAACCTCCACTTCATCAATGTGGCCCAGTGCTTCGGCACTGATAGGTGCGTCCTTCGTGGGCAGATGAGGCAATGCAGATGATCCTGTGACTCGACACAACCGCTGTAGATCGAACTTGGATCCAACCCGGAACACAAGGATTCCTGCGCGGTTAAGGTAGTGCAATACCAACGATCCAACACCGGCACCGGCGACAATAACACCGACACCAAGATCATCACGTAGGGTACGCGCTAGAGCCTCGATCTGGTGCTCTTCACCCTTGCTAAAGTCCAACATTTCTTGAGCATTATGCAACAGCACCGTGCCCTTGGTCTCTGTGGTCACAATATCCACGGGGCTCGTAAATACGGCCACCTTGGCATTTGAGGCATTCAAAACAGATCCCTCGGCCTTAGTAGGGAATACCATGCCCTTAATGACACGAGAAGACTCCAGTGATGCACCCATGATCTTTACCACGCGAACATTATCGGGGTTAAACAAAGTTGGGGCCGTTCCCACAGGGGGCATAACATGCGCAACAGCATCACCAACAAGTTCGGCAATCAGTTCCTCGTTTCCATACTGTTTGGGGGCGATGACACTGCGAAGCACCACTTGCAACTGCTCAGCATTTCGCACGTCACTGACCACTTCGCGGGTTTGTTCATCCAAACTCTCCAGCACAAATCCAAGTGCCTTCTCAAACCCTTGCACGACCTCGCTCGGAGACATTCCAATACGTAACAACTCCTCAGCTTGGCTCAAAATCTCCCCGGCCAGAACGACCACCAGGTTCGAGGCATCACCCAGTTCAAGCTCTTGCTGTTGAGCAGCCATGACAAGAACCTTCACTGCTGGGTGCACAATATCCAGTTCTCGCAAAATAGTGGATGCATCCGATGTCAAAAACACTTTCTGCAAGTGGTTAACAATTATCTTGTTCCTACCGCTGGGGCCCACGGATGTTCGAACCATCCCAGCAATCTCCCGGACGGCAGAGATATTCTTATTCACAACACCATCTTCGCTCTGAAAACTCTGGTATCCCTGCTTGAACAAGCCCGCATTAGGGGCGCCCGGCAGTTGAATTTTCGACATTCACGGCAGTGGGGGGCGACTCCTGCTTATGTCATGAGCACTGGAGTATTTCTCGGTCGTTGTGCGTAATGACTCCACACGATCGATCTGATGGCACGTTGTGGTATATCCAGTTGATGTAGGTGTGTTTTCTTCAAGCGCTCGTGTATTTCCACGTCTTTAGAGAACATTCGAGTTGATAATGTATCTATATATTCCGTCTTGGTATGGTAAGTGCAGAACCAGTCGACTCTGTCTTTCGCCCGCTTAATGAGATCACGCATATATTGAAGTCAACAGCGGCATCCTATCATGTCCTATCATGTTACTATAAGGCATGTATTCTATTATGCAGGCAGAAGCTGAAAAAAAAAAATAAATAAAAAAAGCATGGTTAGCCTGCTATATCACGGTTGTGCGTGATATGAACCTCCGCTAGGGGGAATCGAACCCCCGCCTTGACGGTGAGAGCGTCACGTCCTAGCCACTAGACTATAGCGGATTTGTGACCGTTTTGGGATGTATTTTGACATACTACCGAAACCTTCGCGTGATTAAATATCAAAAAAAAGTCAGATAAGGCGAGAAAAAATGAACTCCGCTAGGGGGAATCGAACCCCCGCCTTGACGGTGAGAGCGTCACGTCCTAGCCACTAGACTATAGCGGATGTTATTGAACGCTATTTTGAAGTATGGATCTAGCTTTGTCTCCGGGAATATAGTTAATTCTACTAATCTACTTTCGACCGTATGTTTCAGAAATTTAAATGTCATAATAGTGCATATAAATGTATTGTGTATAGATGGCACATATACTTGATAGAAGAGCAGTAAATGTAGGAGGTATTCGAGAAGAACCATTAACATTTTTTTTTTAAATGAGGACCGATATATTTCACCACCAAGGGTATCAATCACTGATTTCACAAATCATGGTAGCATATAGTGGCAGATACCACATATAAACATATATAACATCGACCACAGATCATAGAACTGGAGCTGACGTACTAATTGACGATATAACCAACTTAGATGTAATTATTCGTTCATCCCTATCCTAGCATCTAACGTACACTATGTGGCCACGCAGATACCGGATCAAACTACATAACCAACAAAAAAAAATAATACAATGTGTCTAATGCCCTTCAATACGTTTACTTGCAGGTAAACAGATAAATCGAAAGAATTTATTGTTTAAAAAAAAATACATATATAGTCGATACTATCTACTAGCATCTGAAAAATAGACAAAAAAATAACACCGATACCGGGGATCGAACCCGGGCCTTCGCGGTGAAAGCGCGACGTCCTTACCACTGGACTATATCGGTTTGTTATATACGCAGTACGGGTGGTTCCAATCAAATAGGCATTGCAAGATTCTGGGGGTATAGGTTTATCGAGCAAAGTCTCACCCTTCAGCATGATTCAATGACGTTTGAGTGAGAAGAACCAAATTATATCTAGTTTAAGGGGGTTCACACTCCGAACAGTAGCTGCCGTTCCGGGTAGTATCTACATACACTGTGCGTAATAACAAGGTGAAGGGTGAACGATATGCCTCTTGTAGTAGGGTCTGGTGACCTATCAGCATCAGAAATACAAGCTGAAGTGGACTGGCTAACAGAAGAGAATTCAAAGGCACTTCAAAAAATTGCAGATACGTTACGTGACTGTGCTTCTCGTCTGGATGGCGAGGTGGTTAAACTACCACTGGCGGTACCATCTCGCACCGAAGTAAGGGGAATACTTGGTCGGACAGGGGCACGTGCTGTTCTCACAGCGAATGTCGCGCTTCCCGGGCTATCAACATTTTCAGTACATGGAGTGACTATTACAGTACCACAGTTATCTGTATTGAGCGCGGGGCTCAAACAAGCGGAATCAGCAGCATTACAAGCCTATATTTATCCAGAAAGGATCCTAGTACTCGTGGAAACCGTTCTTGAAGCAGTAGATGATGTCACTGCCGTGGGAGGAGTGCAGGAATCCTTGTTCCCCAGCAGGGTGTGGGCTCCTTCTGGAATGCCACCGGGTGTATGCGCGGACTTGCGGCTCCAATTCAATAAACTGATCTTGAACGTGTATACATGGCAAGATCGTGCGGGTAAGCCTGACCATGCCACTACCATTACGACAGCCGAGGCAACAGACCCTATTCTAGGCGAAGTGCTGATGAAAGTTGTCGCAGTTCGCAATCAGTTGCAACGGATCTGTCGTAACAACTACAATTTAAATATATCTGGTGGTATGTCCCACTCTTAATTACCTGCATAGATCGTTATAGTTTAAGTCATTAGAATCATACAAGGATCCCCAATGCACTTAGTTGAGGTATGTGCGGGCAATATTGAATGCAGCACGGCCATTGAAGGCTAGCCATTCCATCATGCTGCTTTCAGCATACTCCAAGGATGCCCACCGGTCCAGAGCTCGGCGCATAAAAGACACAGTTGCCGCGGAATTCGGGGAAGCATCACGGGATTGAAACGCCTCAACAGATGCGTAGAGTGCCGCAAGAGATGCACGACGGGAATACCATGTCGTATCAGTGGATCTGTCACCGGCCAACCACCATACCTCGTCAACTAACTCGCCCAAACTAGCAGCTGCTGCCGGGGCATTAGTCGGCCTCAAAAGCATTCCCACAGCTTCCCTAAGGTTCTGACGGGCAGATGAAGCTATATTAGCAGTTCCAGCACCCAGAGATACCCCATTACCAATTACAAGCCGATGCTCCAAAAGCTTTTGGACCCGTGGTACGCCTACAGCAACACCCTCAAGTGGGACATTCCGTAGTTCAGCAAGTTGCCGAGAATGATGATGGAGTACCACATCACAGGCTCCACGAGGGAAAATTGCAGCCGCTTGATCGCTCAATCCATGGGCACGCGTGGCTTCTGTCAAAGCATCAGTCCAGCCCAACTTGGGCACCAGATCGAGGGCAGAGTCGAGAAGTTGAGTGACTGACCGAATCGTAGGAAACTGTTTTCCTTCGGCCTTTGTTGCAAAGGTTCGAATCATTGATAGGACTAGTAAAGTGGTTGCCCCAGTAGCAGAGGCAGAGGATAGTCAATGAGCGTAACTCATAGGCCAGATTTAGTGCATAATGTGCGATAAACGCGACAGTTCATCACGGGAAATTACGCATAACACGGCGAGTGACGGCAGGCCCGCACACACGCCAAATACTATGCAGCTGCAAATGCCTCCGCTAGGCAACGGGCGTGTGCGGCGGTCGCAGTTTGCTGTAGTGCTTGTCCTGGTCCCCATAAATGGCACGTTTGAGAAGAAATCACTGGTTATTCCGTTTGCTCCTGAGGTACTAAAACTGGGTCGACAAACAACGCAACGCAGTATTGCCAGCGCAAATAATGGCTATTTCGATTCAAGAGTATTGTCTAGACAACATGCAGAGCTTTGGGCCGATCGTGATACCGGAAAGGTGTGGATCAAGGACTGTAAAAGCTCCAACGGTACCTATGTCAATCGCCAACGATTATCAGGAGAAAACACTGAGAGTGACCCGTGCGAGCTCAAACGGGGAGATTTACTCGATCTGGGTATAGACATTGCATCGGATGATAATTCGTCACTTGTATATCACAAGATTGCTGCCCGGGTTGAACGGGTTGCCATGATTCCTCTGCAGGCGGCAGAGCGGGCATCTAATACCACAGCAGCAGGTTCTGCACCCACTATTTCCACTCCACAGTCCCCATCTGTACCACCCTCTCCTACAGAATCAGCCCCATCTACGCCATCGACCATAAAAGCACCGAAACGAGACGATCTACGTTCAGCTATCTTTGGCAGCCCGCTAGAATCGTTGGCGCTTAACCACTTACAAAGTTCTGTGGGGAATTCATTGGTTCATGATAATGTTCGGACGCAGGTAGATTTTGAACTGGCTGCCAAAAGACTCGTAGGACTTATTCGAGCCGTCCGTGTTGACACCGCCAAAATCCAGAGCGTTCAGGCCATGTTAGACGACATGCAACGTGTCGCTGCAGCCGCTAAATCAGATGAGCCCGAAGTGAATGTTGCTGCGTTGCGAGCTGAAGTTGATAGATTGCGGACAGAGAATGCTGAACTGTCTGCACTTGTTCACGATCTCAAAACAAATGGAAGTCTTGCTGTTCAAGTGACTGGTGGTCCAAGAAGACGTGTGAAACAGTCATCCCAGCTCTGGACACCAAAGATAGACAATACTGTTGTGCTGGTGGCCACCACAGTTTTGATGACGGTCGCAGGAATGTCGATCATGTTTTTCTTCAACCCACCAGCCTGAGAAGGGCTGGTGTATTTATTGTTGAGGCCTCAATTTAGCATAATACCCTAAATGGTCATACAGCGTGACTCTGACGTGGAAGCAGGCTAAATCATAAATTACCGTCCTCCGCGACAAGGTCACCATTCCTTCATACATCAGCCAGATGGTTTAATATATAATTCAGGAACCCCAAAAGAGAATTAACTAGCTCAATCAATACTAAGTAATGAATTTCTTCTCCATACACTATGTTACGAGAACCACTTCGAGGTCTGATGGGTTTCCCTTATCTATGGCTTTATATAGTTCTAACTTATCGACATCTATATAGCATTAGGAGAAGCGGTAGAAATACACATAAATTGTTAGCTTTAGTGGATGAGACCCGGCCAATGTGATGTCACGGCCGTTTGAAGTCTAACGTGGGCTTCAGTGGGTAGAATTGCTGGTAGCACTGCAGATATTCCCAGAATTATCACCACAAAACAGAAAAGAGCTGCATATTTGCTAGTGGTATTCCGTAGATGTCGACGGGTTCTCGTCGATAAAGATGTTCTAGCAATCGCAGATGGGCGAAGCCATAGCAATAATGTCGTATGGGCCATATCCATACCTGGAATAACCAAAAATGGTAACTGGAAGGCAAGGAGTAGGTGAGAGGTCAGAAATGCATCAGTAAAACGCAAACTGTCGGCTGTTTGGGCCATTATCTCGATGGGAATAGCAAGTATCGTGCGCCATATGCCATCATGTTCTCGTAGAGAGGCCCACTCTGATGCATAAAATGCATTACAAGATGAATTAAACCCCCCAGTTTTCTGAGATATCATCCCAATAATAGCTTCAAGTGCTTGTTGGATAGATCGCGCAATTAGCATGCCTAGTAAAACTGGAGCCAGTGCATGCCGCTCCAATACATACATTAGGAGCGCTGCGAGGACAAACGTGACCACTGCCATTAATCGAGCCATCAGAGCTACAACAGAACCAAACTTGGAGACGGTGGTATCCCGTTTTGTTACGAGTCTTACACCCTGACTGCCCACAATGCTCACGATAATAGCGAGAGTATTAATGACCATAATAGCGACCACCGGCCCAGAAGTGATCACACAGATACGATACAAGGCTGAACCAGGTCCAGGATCTTGCCATGCATCTAGACGCAGTGGCTTGGGAATCCAGAGGCGCTGTGAGCCCAGAAAAAAGTACGGCACGGCAATAACGGCAGCCCTTAAAACAGATGGAAAGATTTGAGACCGTAACATACTTTCGATTCCACCATGGTAATGACTCTCTCGACCCCATTTTGACCATCCATTACGGCCCGCTAGCCAGAACAAGAGGCGACGATAATCGACAAAGAAATCGACTACAGCAAATTGATGCGGGTTGTAAAGTGATGGGCTGAAGCATAGAGCAGCAGATGTGGTACAGAACCATAAATATGCCGTATGCCACCGCAGAACTGATGCAGCGACGAGTACTGCCGCACTTTGAAGGCCGAATGAAAGACAGTCTTCGGCATATCCCTGATACAAAATATGGAACGGAACACGATGTGTGGCAAACGTACGTCCTGTGGCAACATATTTCGCACCACCTGCCCGTAGGTCACCAAGAAATGATCTTGCATAAACACGACAGACGAATACCTCGAACAGCATACTTAGCGATGCCAAATGGCGTAATTCGCGAGTCACTGCCCTTCGCAAACCCTTTTCAGAAAGCTCTTGAAAGAAAAGTGGACATAAGGCAATGAAAAATACAATGACAATTGAAACAACACAGCGACGAACCCAGTCGAGCAAGGCCGCTGCTACCGATGCATCAACTACTCCGAGGGCAGAAATCCATAGAACTACCGCCAAGAGCATATCAAGTGAGAGTGTAATAAATACATTATTGAGGTGAAACCCAGCATGTGCATAGAAAAATGATAAGAAGCGGTCAAATGGCAATTGAGTGCCGAGCCAAAAGTATTCTCGACTAAGGAGCTGTTCGCCCATTCCGGCGCCAATTTTGGCAGTGAAATTCAAAATTGAACCAAATCCTAGATCTCTGCCTTTGCCACATTGAACATATTCGCAGTGGCGAATTCTCCCTCCCCGACACAAAGCCGTCATGCCTGCATAAATATCCTCATTGAGGTGTAGACCTTGTTGCGCCTTAGACACTCCACCTCGGGTTGTCATAAATACTCCATTTAGGAAATCTGGATGTCCATAATGAAGTTTGCCACCGACGCGGGCCAGAGTACGTGCGAACAGAGTGCCAAATGTTTGCTCCTTTGCTGCTGCAACGTCACCGAGAACCCCAATGTTCTCACTAAATATATACTCACGGGCACCCACAATTGCAACTGGACTTTCATATGGGTGTTTTTGTGGAGTATACACATCAGCAGAGCTATCAAACTCTTCCTGAAATTCTCGCAAAACATTGCGAATCTTGAGACACTCCTCAAGGTAATGGTCTTGATTGGCATCAACGAGCTGGATATATTCGCCCCGATAAAATGGTAGCGCATGATTTTGATTGTCTGATTTACCATCACCAAGCAGCGGGTTACCGCTGAGTGCAATTCGAAGTCGTGGCTGGCGGCGACCTCCCGACAAAATCGGACAGCTACCATCTATTAAGCTTGCATACCAGGAATCTTCATGGCCACTAGATATGTCACAGTCTACTGACACAATACGTAGTGCTGGAAAAGCCGCGAATAGAGCTTCTACTTCCATGAGTTCGGCGAAGCTCATCGTAGCATATCGCTGCATTGCCACCAGCAGGCGAAACTTACGCTCGACGAGACTAGCAGCATCATCTTCATTGCCATCGTTGCTATCTGATTCTCGTAAAATGCGAAGGGCTTGAGCATAGTTAGCAAACCCCGTGATAGTCCTGTACAGAGTTTGAGTGCGCCGCGATGCCCACAATCTGGTACGGTGAGTATCACGAGGATCCGAGCTTGCAAACCCAAGCGTGTCCAGTGCCAGTACTGATGCTTCCTCAGGACTGGCCCCTCTGTGCTCAAGCCCGACTCTGTTCCAGCTGTCACCACGTCCAGGGTCATCACTATGACTGTTTCTGGTATGGGCTTCGTGACTGGCTGCACTATGTCGGGCTTTGCTTTCGGCCACAAAGCACTCCCATTCCTTTGGATGGAGCTTTTGCAAGTACTCTAAAAGTGTTACTCTCTGCTCAGCATCCACGGCAATTGTCTCTCGAAGGCCCAATATGATTTTTTCCGTGAAGTGAGGTACTAGCACCGTAAAAGCTGGCATTGCAGATACAGATCTAGCGGATGGTAATGGCGTAGCCAGTGACTGGGCAAAAAATGATATACGGCGCGCTGCTTCTCCACTCCCAAGTCTGTCTCCGGGACCATCCTGCTCTGCAGCAAAAAAAGCGGGTTCCCGATCTCCATAGCGTAGAGTGGTGAATTGAGCCCTGGACAGTAAGTGATTGCGACGCATAGATATTACTATAGCATTCCATACGCGAGCAACCCCATCTGGACGCCCACCACCCCATAACAACTTCGATGAGACGCGAGCTGGCAACCGACAATAAACCTCACGCCATGGTGTCCATACAGACCCTCCACGCCCAAAAGACATAACAACACTCACTAATGTTGCAAATATCACATACCATAGGTAAGTGTCCAGAAAGAACAATACCATATCCGTGGCTACCACGCCCGCCAATACCACCCACGGGTATGCGCGGCACAAATGACGACCTATTAAGGCATCTCCGGGACAATGAGACAAAGAAAGAGTGCTGAGTTCACGCATAGGATCTCGCAAACTTAGTGTAAGGAACGCGTAAGACTCAGTGAGTTTTGCTACCAAGACCAAGATGGCCATGCTCCACGATAGGATCCGGTCGCCTCGATTGAGGGCAGGAAACTGGGCCGTGAAGTAATGATTGGCAAGCCATCTACGCTGTGATGTGGCATGGGTGCTGTTGATTGAGCTAGTCTTTGGATCGGTATTTTTACGCGGACCAAAAGCAGGTGAGCCTGCGAGGTAGGCTAATGGTTGCACGCTGAAGTAAAGTGTATATAACACTGCCATCCCAAATAAAACACCAGATAGCACATCCACGAGCATATTTGGGGTTGTCCAGCTGCCAGCTGCCAGTATGTATGTCGCAGGTGCAGCTAAAACTATCAGCATGCCCAAGGCTACGCAAGCTCTAGGAAGAACGGGTCTCGCTTGCGCAAACGAACGCGGTACGAATCTCCATTCGCCCACAAGTGCTGCCAAGGTAATAATTGGACCTAAAAGTCCACCAAGACTGGCGATTATCCAACGCACACGCAGTCGCGTATGAGCAGGCGCAGGAGCATGGAGGGAAGTATAGATCCAGAATACGGCACCATGCAATATCCATATGCGAGAGAAGTTTGTGGCCATGTGGAGCCAGCTTCGAGATTCCCTATAGGTTTTACGGAATACCAAACCCCACTTAACCCCCCCCAGTGCATCCCACCATTCAGAAGGATCGAGATCGACCAATCTAGTTTCATCAGCGAGATGAAGACGCTGTAGGCCATTCCATGACCAAAAGAGTTGGTTCATATCATCGTACCCCACGGTATCTTTGTGATCGTGGCAACGACGGATCCACTCCCCTCTAGAAGATCCTTGCTCGAAATTAAAGTCACGGTAGACCCGGTATAATGGCGTAACAATAGTTTCTAGATAAGTGCGAGGCTCAGTGTCACGACTACTAGGATACTTGATATCACCTTTGGGACATACCCTCCACCTTTGACGTGCACAATATACGATGAATGCTAGACATTCAGGCATAAACCGCAATTGGTTTGCTTCGGTCCAACATAGGAGCCACAACAGTATATCCACCACACGCTCGGTATCACTGAGATGGGACATTTCCCATGCCCAAGAATCAGTCTGATTTTCAAGATCCTCTAGATCTCCATCATCAGGACTAGTATCTGAGCCATCAGAGCCTTTCAGCACCTCTACGAACCGGTTCCGGTCAACACGATCTAGTTGCGCGGCAAAGTACCATTGCCGAAAATTAGCCTGAGGCCCACCAATGTAATCTGCATGGAGACTACGGAGCGCAATTTCAGGGCTGCATCGAGCTGCCCGTGAGTCCAATTGGCTCATGAGTAGTTCGAAAGCGCTGACGGTTGCATCGAACTGAAATCCAAATATAACTCGAATATTATCTGCAATATCTGAAATTTGACTTACTGTTGGAACAGAGGTACTAACATATAGCCATGATGGCCATGATTGATCGTTCCAATGTACACCCCTTGTGATGCGGTTGACTACAGCTTGCCCACATGCGTCGACTCCTGTAGCCAGTAGCATTGGGGTCGCCGCACTAGTAGGTTCATACCCTGCGATATCTACAGACTGTACCTCATCACAGCTATAGTATCCAGTTTGCTTTTCTTCTTGAGCCGGTTCAACAGCAGGGTTTCTAAGTTGAGCACTGAGCTCCTGCGGGCGATCATCCAACTGGGGATCGGCATCTAAACCTTGCATCCAACGGACGGATGCAAAGTCGAAATCCTCAAAATCATTCATTCTAACCAGGCAGACACTCTAAAGAATCCAAGTCTGGTTTCATAAACACGAGACTCAGCGCATGAGAGACCTAATCTCGGGATTATGACCTTTTTACATAGCTTCATGCTTGAACATAACCTCGAAGGCAACTATTTGAGACTTAAGCAGCTGCAGAATTTAAAAGCAGCGCTACAACAGCAACTTGTCGTTGAAAAGCGGGCTCATGAAACTGAGATCACCGTGTTGCGTGCCGAAGTGCTCCGCCGCAGGAACCTAGCTTTGGAGGAGCTGGCGACACAGAAGATCAATTCTGAAGCTCTGGGAAAAAATATTCTCAATGATCATCAGACTCAAGAGGTTGAAAGTTTGTGTGCAACAACAACGCCTGATACATCCTCTATATACTCGGAGAGAGGAAATTAGGAAATTCCAACCTCATACCAGCCAGGGGTTAGACATCATTTTAATCGGATATAGCTCTCTATCTAAACCATTCAACATATTCGTGTGTGATATATTCGGGGAGCTTCTTACCATACCAGCTTCGTACGGAGCGATTCTACTCACGAAGCCTTTTAAGTATCCCCCTGGATTATGCATTACGTACCTTAGTGTCACTCGCGCGTCACATACGTGAAGGGTTGACCAGAATGAGTAGGTATCCTGGCCATGCTCCATTAAACTTACTCCAACGTGCATTTCTCTTTGTAGGCTCCGGAATTGCCGCATTTGTTAACCCTCGACGAGCAGATCTCATAGCTACTTTCGGCGAAATGACAGCGCAGCCGTACTTTGCGGCTCGGTTACGTCGCCAGATGCTTTCTGATCCTGTCGGCCGACGCATCCTTCGTGAAAAGCCACGAATCACTTCCAAGAGTATTGATGTTGCGAGACTACGAACTTTGCCCGCTAACTCCTTGGGCCATACCTATGTTGATTGGCTAGATCGCGAGGGTGTTAGTCCAGACACCCGGATTCCGGTGCAGTATGTGGATCACCCAGAAGAAGCATATGTGATCCAGCGGTATCGTGAATGCCACGACTTTTACCATGCAATCACAGGGTTGCCAGTAGTCATGGAAGGTGAAGTTGCTGTCAAAGCTTTCGAATTTGCCAATCTTGGAATTCCTATGACCGGCCTAGCAGCTTTTTCGGAACCTCTTAAGCTAGGTCCACGTGCACGGCAGCGTTTTCGTTCTATATATCTTCCATGGGCTTTGTCCAATGGCCTACGGGCAGAGTGTCTGCTGAATGTGTACTGGGAAAAGGAACTGGAACGTGATGTCGATGAGCTTCGCGCTGAGCTCGGCATTCAACGTCCACCAGATTTACGAGAACTGCGCAATCAGCGAAAGGGGAAGAATACCCCCGAGAGCAGCTAATTTATGAAGGAATATGGTAACGGTGATTAGGAACTGAACATGGGATGAATATGCCTTGATACCCCCACCGCATTGATTTTGGGGCAATATATATTTTGTTCTTTAGATTTAATATATTAATAGGATTTTTTTTAGTACCAGCGCAGAGGTACTATTATGAAATTTGCAATGTATATAATTATATTGACGTTAGCATAGACAATGCAACTATTAACTTGCGGAATTGATGGGATTAAATGCTTAAAAACTCCATTTATATCGGTTTAAGTATATGTGTCCATTTAAGCCACTTTAAAAATGTTATTTGACATGAAATTGAGCGATTGAGCGATTCCCACCAGAGTACAAATGCATAAGGCCTGCCCTTACGCGCAATAACATACACCATGGAGTTCGATGCAGCGTTAAAGGAGCCATGCCTTCGGGCTCGCGACCTAGCATATGCGCCTTATTCCAAGTTCAGAGTAGGAGCAGCGCTACTACTAGAAGATGGCAGCGTGATCAGTGGTGCCAATGTTGAGAATGCCAGCTTTGGTGCTGGAATCTGCGCAGAACGATCTGCGATCGTGGCCGCGATGATGACACGACCACAGCCACTACATCTAAAAGCGATTGCTGTCTCCAGTGACTCGCCAGCTCTGTGCAGCCCATGTGGAATTTGCCGCCAGTTTATACGTGAGTTTGCTAGCTTGAGTATGCCGGTATACATGTACACAGCCAAAGGCGAGCTCACAGTGCGGACACTTAACGAGCTTCTACCCCTCAGTTTCGGACCTGAGAACCTCTACGCTGAGCAGCACACGGTATAAATCTCGGATAGAGCCATAATTTAGAACAGGATAGATTATCGATCCTTACCGGACCAGGTCTTGTCTTACGTGCTGCTAACAGTCTCTGGAGTGGTCGCAGCAGAAGCCTGAGCCATCTGGTTCTGGAACTCTTGCTGTTTCTTTAGCAGTGTGTCCTGAAGCGTGCGCATCTTTTCCTCGATTTGCTTAATCTGTGTCTCAATGAAACTTAATCGCTTGTCGACATTTGTGGCGGCTTCATCCCTATCCTGCGGTACGAGAACGGGCCCGATCATTTTAAAAATCTTGGCATCGGAGCCAAGCTGATCGAATTCCTGCTTGACAATGCGAGACTCCTGGAGCTGAGTCTCCAGCTTCTGGCGCTCGATGAGAGTGCGCTGCAGCTCTTGCTGCTGACTCTGGAGTTCACGAGCAGTCGCACTATCCATTTCTCACCCCAGTTCTAACAGCGTACTGACACTAATGCGGCCCGCAGAATGAGAACGAGGTTTTGCAATCAACCCGCCAGTGAAGTGCGTAATAGTGCTTCCATTACGCATAGCAGTAGAGAATGCGGGACGGCGTGATTCCATCGCGCCACGTGCTATACGGTGAAGATGACAATGAAGACGAGCTACTTCAAGTCAAACATACCTTGCAAGTAGATTCTCGTGTCCCAAAAGGCGCTACGATTCTCCTCGTGGCATGGCGCCTGGGCTCTCTTGCCACAGAGGCTGGCATTGCAGGGTCGCCCTTGATAGTGTTAACAACGGCCACCTCCTATCAAATGGAGCCAACTTCCGATCTGGCGAATTCAAACTTGTACGAAGTACCTCCTGAAGATGATGGTGAAGTCGCATCGGCAGTGTCTAGGGTGTTAATGGTTTATGTGAAATCACCGCAGTTCGTGATCATTGTGGTGCCTGCACTTGATGAAAGCGAATCTGCATACGCTGGAAAGCATTTGATCGAAGAACTAAAACCTAAAAAACTACTGGTTGCTAGCCCAGGCCAGAGCTTCGACCCGAGGCCCGTGAGTCGTATTTATACCACTGCAGCTGCAGGAGATTTAACTTCCCAACAGAGATCAGAGCTAGCCACACCTCCTGTAATTGTTCAGGGCGCGGCAGCAACAGCAATTTCTGCTGCAGAGAGACACGGTATTGCTGCCGAAGCCCTAATCGTGCGGAGTGATGGCCCAGTTGGCCATGAAATTATCACTACTGATGACTTCAATATGCTACGCGAACGCGTGTTTGCTTCTGCAGGAATGAATATTATTTCGAATCATGATATCAGAAGTAACCTCAGTACGCTTTATGTTTAGAGTAAATGTTAAGTCAATAAATTACACCACCTTATATGGGGCTATTCGCGCTACTCCTTCTTGCTCTTTTTCTTGGGGGTTTCCTCATCCTCAGATTTCCGCTTCTTTTCCTTCTTTTCCTTTTTCTCCTTCTTGTCCTTCTTGTCCTTCTTTTCTTTCTTTTCCTTCTTAGATTCCTTCTTAGCTTCCTTCTTGGCCTTCTTCTCAGCATCATCGTCACCATCAACAGATACCATAGAGATATCACCAGCGGTTGTGTCGCCAGCAGTGGTGTCAGCATCGACTTCCATGTCATCCTCATCATCAATGTGGACGCGAATACGCTCCAGTGCCGAGTTCATGGCGTCAGTGTTCTTCATAGGAGGCTTGCCAGTCTCGAAGAATTGCAACCGCTCCTCAATCTGGTCACGAAGAACCTGTCCGAACACGTTGGTGGGTGACTCGGCAAACGAGTCGATACGCGAGGCGATGGAGCACTTGTTGGCCAAAAACCGCGAAATGCGGCCCTTGTTCTTAGCACCTGCCTTGCCGATGAACGACGAGTGGTAAATGAGTCCATACTTGGGAGTGTTACCTTTAGTCTTGAGGGCACGGAACAAAGCCTTTTCAGCACCCAGGATCTGCACTGTAGAAGCGGGATACTTGGACAAGTTCACCAGGGAGCCTGCGTGCGAGATCAACCGCGCACCAACCACCTCACCAATTAGTTCTGAAAGGTTAGGAGCAATTAAGTGCATCTTGGAGGTCAAATACGAGAAAAGGTCGGTGCGGAACTCGGTAATTTCAACCACACGCTCCGCAAATTCAACCACACATGCCATATCGGCATCACTCAGGTCCTGGCCCATCGACACCTTTGAAGCGGCAATAATATCGTCAGCCACCGCTTCGTTATCACCAACCAGAGCAGCTATATCGTGCTTCTTATCCTCGTCTAGCTCGCTCTTGTCCTTGATCAGACACACCAGCGCTGCATAGTCGTGGTTGTCGGTGACGATGGCCTTGAGTTCGGGGAAGTGCCAGCTGTACCACTCCTTCACACGCATCGCGTACACATTAATATCCTTGTCAAGCTGGTCCAAAAGAGCAATCGACTGAATGATGTGGTTGTCGTTCTTTGTGATGCTAAACTTCACCTTGGACCTCGAATAAGCATGTCCAAGACCGAGTTGGGCACGCTCAAGGTCACCTTCCTCGAGGCCCTTGAGCAGTTTCGGGCCAAACAGACGGATGCCACGGATCAAATCCTGCACTGCTTCATTATTCACAGTCTCCACGCCGGGGAATGCGTCCTTGATGGACTGGCCCAAGTTCTTATCTGAAATGCCGAGCACCACTTTGCCCTTCTTGGATCCTTTGGGCAAGTTGAGGTCGAGGAAACTCCGCAAATAGTCGCTCACAATGCCTTCAGACACATCGTTGGCATTCTCTAGGGCCTGAGCAGCGCCCTTGAATGGGCTGAACGATACTAGTTCGAGCATTTTGCCGAGCTTCGCGAGATCAGTGGCTGCTGCTTGAACTTCCTTGAGGCGAGCGCCAATCTCCTCCGGCTTGAGGGCGACCTTGAAAAGGGCATAGCCCGTGGCCTCCTCGTATAACACGTAGTCGGCCATAGTGGTCTGGGAATCAAAACTAGGTTGAGGAACGGGTCGGAGTGGATTGAAATTTTCCCTCCCGCTTAGGTCATTTGTTCTTTGCGTCGTTGTGCGTAGATGTGTAGCTAGCGATGTGCGCGGATGCGTCTATGCGATATTACGCATATCCCGCAGGGCAGGGAAATTTTTATTTTGTCCACCGCCACATTTCCCTCAGCACCGGTTCATCAGAAAACGGAAAATAAACGATGAGCTGTAGTGGAGTCGACTGTACGAATGCTGCGGGCACACTCATGTGCCCAACGTGTCTCAAGCACGGCATTGAAGCACCATATTGTTCGCAGAGTTGTTTCAAACGCAACTGGTCTCGCCATAAGTCGGTTCATCCGCCCGAACAGGGTACTGTATACGATCCATTTCCAGCTCAGGCTTATACGGGAACTGTTCGTGCTCAGTATCCGTTGAGTGCTCGGCGTCCCGTTAAGGATGGCATCGTTGAGCCTGATTACGCGCAAGATGGCGAGCCCACAGCGGAACGACGGGAACCCCAGAACCATGTGCGAATTTATGACCAGGACACTATTGCCCGAATCCGGGCTGTTTCGCGTCTTGCTAGGGAAGTCACTGATGTGGCCGGGCGTGCCATTAAGCCTGGTGTGACTACAGACGAACTCGATGCTGCGGTGCACCAGGCATGCATGGATCGTGGTGCCTACCCGAGTCCTCTGAATTATTATTGGTTCCCCAAGTCAGTGTGCACATCGGTAAATGAGGTGATCTGCCACGGCATTCCTGACAAGCGCCCGCTTGAGGATGGTGACATTGTTAATATTGATGTGACGTTGTATAAGGATGGTGTGCATAGTGATATGAACCACACGTACTATGTTGGTGATAAGGCGCGGGCCAACCCCGATGCTGTGCGGCTCGTTGAGGGCACACGCCAGGCGCTGGACGCCGCCATTGCGTTGGTAAAACCTGGAGCCCTCGTGCGCGACTTTGGCAATGAAATTGAACGTGTAGCCACTCAGTTCGGGCTGTCAGTCGTACGTACTTATACTGGCCATGGTGTTGGCGAATTATTCCATTGTGCCCCCAATGTGCCTCATTATGCCAATAGCAAAGCTCCGGGAGTGTGCAAACCTGGTATGGTATTTACTATTGAGCCTATGTTGTGTCTTGGTACCTTCCGCAACAAGCTTTGGCCCGATGGATGGACAGCAGTGACCGCTGATGGCAAATGGAGCGCTCAATTTGAACACACTCTGCTGGTGACTGAAGATGGCGTTGAAGTGCTCACAGCTCGCAACAAGCGGTCACCTGGTGGACCCATTCCCCTTCCCAAAGCTGCCAAGGCACACATGAAAGCTTAATATAATTTGGCCTTTTAATGCCTTACATGCGACCAGACTTGTAATATATACCAAAGACACGGTGTGGTGGTAATTACCGCTATGATGGTCTCTGAAATAGACTAATATCCGTAACTTATTTTGAACGACCACTATGATAATAGCCGCTCTAAGCATTGCATTTTTTTTAAAATCCGCCTGGAAATAATATATTATCTAGTCGTCCCCATCAATCGTCTGATTGGAGTTCATACACCCAGTGCATGAGGCCTTTCTGGACTTCCTAGAGCTCGTAGTGCAAGAATAGAGTGCAAGAAAGAAGCTTACTCGTCAATCTTGCCACCCTTGCGCAGCAGCAGGTTCTTGCGGCTGTCGTCAAGCTTGAGCTCGGTGATGACAAGGTTGGAAGCAGCGAGGTTGAGGGGAACAGTAGCACCAGACGCCTTGGTCCGCGACAGCTTCTCGACCTGCACGGCGAACTTCAGACGGTACACCTGGGACACACGGCCCTCTTCACCCTTCTTGGACCCACGCACCACCTTAACGGTGTCTTCTCTCCGGATAGGAACAGCGCGCACGTTGTACTTAGCGCGCAGCTCCTTGGACAACGGAGCGCTCATAATCACACGGCGGACCGAAGAGGGGGCCTGGAAGTGGGCCTTCCGGCTCTTGGAGCGCGAGCTCGACACCTGCGGACTCTGCTTCATTGGTGCTGCTTGAACGGGAAGGCCACCCATTGATACCTGTGGTGAAATTTCCCGCTATTCCATTACATAACACCATCGAGCCCTGGGCCCTTGTGTGGAAGCTGGCATTGATGACATATGACATATAGGAGGTATTTGAGGGTTGGTTTGAGGGTTCACGGATAGCCTATTTGTCATATATTTACGCATATACCCCGTGACTGCGTATCGTATCGGTAGGTGGTCATATTTCGATCAATTCGTTGGTCGTATAACTTCCCCCCGGTATGTCTACATCTCCACTGGGTTCTCCTTTACGATCTAGAAATGTGACTGGTGCTGCAAATCCGGTATCTCCTGTTTCTGATGGGGGTAGCTCTACGCGTGCAGATGCAACCAGTGATGAGCCATTGTACTATGAGGACCCCGCAGCTCGAGAGTCACTGCGCCGCCTGGGATCTGATGCTGGTCTTGAAGCTGCGCTGCAAAAGCCAACTTTAAAACTGACCCTGTCTCCTCCCAGAGCGACATCCGGCCCCTGGAACAACTTTGGAAGTTCACCAGATACATCACCACCGCCGCATAACCGATACGGGTCACAAACGTCACCATTACAGCGGCCTACATCACCAGTATTGGGTGGTAGCTCATCATCACCCGGCAGAAATCTAGGACGTGAACTCATGTCAAGGCTTCGGCGGCCTCAGAAAACAGCGCGTCCATTAATTGTGACATCTGCAGATGTTGAAGAGGATCCCAATTTCTCAGATACGTGAAACATTTCTCCAGTATTTATTTGCAGTATTTTTGGCGATGGGGCATATAGGCCCATATGTTACTCTTAATCCGATGATCCCGAGTCATGGTTGATTACGCATAACGGATGACGTTCCCGCGCCTTATCAGTCAGAGGTGGGGTATATGTTGGTCGAGCTTTACTATAGTTTTGCAGTGTTTTTTGTCAATCATGAATACTAGGTAAGAATCCAATAATGCCGTATCTGTTGTAGCTCGTATTTCTATGGCCCTGGAGTCCAGGGCTAGGTCCTCCCAGTCCCAATTCTATAAGTGGTGGGTCTACCTCTGCTCTCGTGAGCCCTATCACTATTAAATTGCCTTAGTGGCGCAAGTGCATAGTCAATCACTCAGCATCTCTGTGTTAGGAATGGTCCAGGCCACGTCTCCACAGAGACCAACGCCAATCCGAAAGACTCGGCCAGTATCTCGCCACCGTCATGGACCCTCGACTCCACCGGACCCTGCAGCAGCTACCTTGTCTTCAGCCGAGAGTTCTCCGGTGTCCGCCACACCTCAACTGAGTCTTAGTCCCCTTGCCGAACCTGCCGCAGCTCCATCCGAAATAGAATTGAGTCCACCACAGTCGATTCCCGCCCGGTTTCGTAGTCTCAGCCATGGCCACAACAGCCATGGTCATGGTCATGGCCACGGGTGGCATAACCGCCGGGGAAGTTCAAAGCGGCGATCCAGCTCCCTTGCAGGTTGTATGCTTAAGGATAGATCTTTTTGGCGCCCTACAGGCTTTGATTCTGATGGGTGGGAGACGTACTCGGTGCAGTTGACCGAGTCCCAGGGCTTTCGGTGGAACCGCACTTTATACGATATGGTGGACGACGTGGCATTTGAAGATGTATTCGATTAGTAGTATTTATTATCAGTATATACCTAGACAGGCTCTGGTGTATGATAATGATTAGCTTTGGCATTTCGGCGTTAGAGCCCGGCTAATTGTTTTGTGTTTGATCAGTTGCGCACCTCAAAATCCGCCGAACATGTGCGTCAGGTAGCACATGTTAGGGATTACGCATATTGTAGGAGTTATGCTTTGCCCGCGAAAAATGTCAGCAGTAGCAGCTTCGCGAACGGACCCCCGAAGAATATGTCGGTCCAACTCGTGAACCCCAAGGCTGAGAGCCTCCGGCGTAGTGCTGCGTTGACCGTTAATATCAACGCAGCTCAGGGCCTCCAGCAGGTGCTTGCCAGTAACCTTGGCCCGAAGGGGACCATCAAAATGCTGGTCGATGGCGCTGGAAATATCAAACTCACCAATGACGGTAAAGTGCTGTTGAGCGAGATGCAAATCCAGCACCCAACTGCTGTTATGATTGCACGAGTCGCTGGAGCTCAGGATGATGTCTGCGGTGATGGCACCACGTCAGTTGTGTTATACACAGGTGCGTTGATGCGGGAGGCCCAACGGTTTATTGCCGAAGGCTTGCACCCTCGCGTCATTACGGATGGATTTGAAATTGCACGTAAGGCCACCCTTGAGTTCCTTGACCAGTTTAAAGTTCCGGTAGACAAGATCGACCGTGAGCTGCTTCTGCAGGTTTCGCGGGCATCTGTGTCCACAAAGCTGCGTCCTCAGATGGCAGACGTACTTGTTCCCGTAATTACTGATGCCGTTCTCACTGTTTGGGATACCAAGGATCGCCTTGACTTACATATGGTTGAGATCCAGAAGATGCAACATTTGACGGCGGCGGAAACACGGCTGGTACGCGGATTAGTGCTTGACCATGGTCCCCGACACCCAGATATGCCCCGATACGTTGAAAATGCTCATATTTTGATCCTAAATGTGTCCCTTGAGTATGAGAAGACAGAGGTCAATTCGGGATTCTTTTACTCGACCGCCGAGCAGCGGGAGAAGCTTGTGGCCTCCGAGCGCCGGTTTGTTGATGCTAAACTACAAAAGATTGTTGATCTGAAGCGTGAGACTACCAAGAACGGGGAATCTTTCGTGGTAATCAACCAGAAGGGCATTGATCCGCTAAGTCTAGAAGTGCTTGCTCGTAATGGAATCATGGCTTTGCGCCGTGCCAAACGTCGTAATATGGAGCGCTTGCAGCTGATCACTGGAGGTGAAGCTCAGAACTCAGTGGAAGACCTTCGCCCTGAAATTTTGGGGTATGCTGGAAAGGTGTATGAGCATATGATCGGAGAAGAGAAGTACACGTTCGTTGAGGACGTCAAGAACCCCAAGTCGGCTACAATTTTGATCAAGGGTCCCAATGCACACACCATCACGCAGATCCAGGATGCAGTGCGCGACGGTTTGCGTGCGGTGGCCAATGTGATTGGGGATCGCCACCTTGTACCCGGTGCGGGAGCATTCCAAATCGCTGCTTATGATCATCTCATGTCCAAGCATGCTCGTGGACCTTCTAGAGCTGGAATCCAGGCATTTGCTGAGGCCCTACTTGTCATTCCCAAAACTTTGGCGGCCAATGCTGGTCTTGCCGCTCTTGAGACGGTTAGCACCGCTCAGGATGAGTATGCGAATCTGGGGGCTGTGGTTGGTATTGATCTGGAGACTGGCGAACCCGTGGATCCCAGTGTAGAGGGTATATGGGATGCTTACCGGGTGATCCGCAATGCGGTGTCGTCGGCCACAGGCATTGCCTCCAATCTATTGCTGTGTGACGAGCTTCTGAAGGCTGGTCGCTCCGCTGCGCAGCCAAGATAATAACTTCTCGCCATAGTATTTACATAAATAGCGTACAATAAGACGGCTGGTATCCGATTGGATTGTTATGTTTGGCGGTAATTATGACCATTTGAGATCCCTAAATTGGTAGTACACGAGAAGTAAAATGAATAAATCCCAACTGATTTAGACCGAGAAACGATACTGTAATGGCATCTAGTGTAGTATGAACAGATAACTAGCTATGAGATTGCTACTAATGCATCCTCAGATGGACTCCTATCGAAAACAACTAGGACGCACCCCATTGCTAGGCCCACCCACCTGGAATATGTCAAAGTTATAACGAGTGAATGAAAAGGAATAAACCATTAAACATCATTGGAAGTTACAAAGAGATCCAGGTAGGACCCTAGAGCCCTGCAGACGTTGACGTCGTTTATATAGGTTAAACTAAGAAACAGCTTTACGGGCTTTTTAGGGCAGTTTATACCACGCGGCCCAGCTCCTGGTTACTCACGTGTTGCTTTTCCGGGTCAATTTTGCGGAGCGAACGGCCGGCTGTGATTTCACCAAGGACCATTGACATGCCACCAGCTGCTGGAGCCGGAGCCGGAGCCGCCGGAGCCGGAGGAGCCGGAGGAGCTGCTGGAGGAGCCGGAGGAGCTGCAGGAGGAGCTGGCGGTGGAGGTGGAGGCGGAGGTGGAGGTGGAGCCGATGTCGCTGGAGCCGATGTCGCTGGAGCCGGTGGAGCAGGTGCACTAGGAGGCGCAGGAGGTGCAGGTGGAGCTACTGCAGGCGCCTGTGGAGCATCGACAAAGTCGAAGTCATCATCTTCTGCCTCATCGCCAAAGTCATCGCTACCGCCCTGGGCCACTGGAGGAGGTGGCGGAGGTGGTGGAAGCGGTGGTGCCTCTGGAGCTGCCGGTGCCTCAGAGCCAGCATCTTGCCACTGATCTTCCACGCTAGGCTCGTACCCTGCATATCCCATTCCATTTCCAGCTTCGGGCACTTGATCATACCCAGTTCCATAGGACGTTGGCTCAGTCACTTGTTCGTGAGAAGGATATGGGGCCTCATCTGGAGGTTGGTACGATGACTGAGTATCAAAAGGTGCCGGTGCCTCAGATGCAGTCTGTTCTGTGCGGGAACCATAAGGGGCTTCAAATGAGGCTGGAACAGGGGGGGCTACCTGAGGAATAGGAGGCACTTGATCAGGGAGTGGAGGAGCCTGGCTTGGGGGTGGAGGCACTTCTTGCGGAGCAGGAGGGACCTGGTCAGGAATAGGAGGTGCTTCAGGCATATCAGGAGCTGCAGGAATAGGAGGCGCCTCTTGAGGAACAGGGGGAGCTTCCTGGGAAACTGAAACTACCTCCGGTGATTGAGAAGTCTCAGGTGCCCAAGACTGCTCTTGAGGAGCTGGAGGAGGTGGTGGCGCAGTTGGGGCTCCGTATGACGCCTGGACCGGGGCTGGAGGAGCTTCTGCTTGCGGCTCCGCTATTGGAGCTGGTGGTGCGGGCTCCGACTCACGCCGCGACTCAGGTGGCCGTTGTGGACCCATTGTACCGAAGAGCAGAGATGCAAGTTGTGCTGTAGTTGCTGCACCACGAGGAGCATCCTCATCACTTTCATCGGCCTCTCCATCTGAGCCCCATTCATCCTCAACTGGCGGAGGTCTCGAGAATGGATTGTAGCTTGAAACTGCCGGGGTTTGCTGCGTCCTTTGAGGCGGAGCTTGAGACTGAGAAGGTTGAGTTGGAGCTACTGGAGCCGGAGCTGGAGCCGGTGGAGCGGGGGTAGGTGAAGCAGGGGCAGCCGGAGCCGGAGCCGGAGCCGGAGCAGGTTTTCCTCCATTGGGCACACTAGGACTTCCAGTGGACTGGGCATCTGGAGCCGATTTTGAGGAGCTCGATGAAGATTCATCAGTGTTAGAAGGAGGGAATGGGAGCCAAGGTCGCCGTACCGTCGACTCAACCTGAGGCTCCGATGCAGGTTCAGAGGGAGGCTCCGCAGACCGCGAAGTTGGACGGAAGACGGGCTTTGCAGGTTCATTGTCTGGTTCTGCGTTGTCCTCATCGTGATGCGCCTGTAAAGCCTTCTCGCGCTCCGCCAGGGCATCTTTCTGGGCACGTAGATCTGCCAATCGCTTGGCTTTGGCTTCTCTGCGAGCATTGGCAGCCTGCTCCTGGTCCTGGATGCGCTGACGATGTGCCTCAAGTTCCTGGCGAATCCGCTTTTCCTCTTCATCTGTTTCATCATCGTCTTCTGAAGGCTTGGGTGGCTCTTTCGACTCTTGAGGGGTCTGCTGAGGTGGGTTGGCTGATGAAGGCTCATTAGCAGACTGAGAAGGCTGTGGTGATGAAGTTTGCGGCTCCTGAGCTCGAGGAGGCTCAGCACTACCTCTTCGTGATGGTAGATGAATCCCGGCCTTGGCCAATCGTTCCTGTGTTCGACGCTGGGCCTCTGCTCGAATCCGAGCAATCCGCTCTGCAGGGGTTTCTTTACCCGGTTTTGCAGGTACTGTAGCCGTTGAGCTATTGGAAGACTCACCAGATCCAATGGAAGGAGAGCCAGCTCCACCTCCTGGAGCTGATCCAGGGATCTGACCCGGAGCCGAACCCGGAGCAGCACCAGCTCCGGCACCAGCTCCAGCATCATTGGAGCCGTTCCTTATCGAAATAATAAAGTCTCGTACTTCTGGCTCCACTCCAATTGCTTCTTCCCAGCGACGTTGGTCGCGTGCTACCTGGGGATCAGTTGGGTCTGTGGAGCGAAGCTGACGGCCAAGGTCGCGTTGCACCGACTCCAAAGACTCCTCTAGCGCCTTCAGCGAGCGTTCATTGGCCTCGCGCTCACTGTCGGCTTGCTGGTGCGCGGCTGCTAGTTCGCGCTCGAGGGTCTCGAATGCCGTGGTGTCTACTGATGGCTGCTTCCCAGTGATGGCAGCCATGCGAGCTCTCAACTCGGCTTTACGCTTGCCGGCAGCTCGATCCGCATCCGTGATCTCGCCATTGGGCCCGGAGCCGCGAACAGCTCCCGGGTGTGTTTTATCGAACCGTTTGCGCACGACGTCGACACGTGCAGCCGCAATTTCAGCTTCTACGCTGCGAATCCGCTTTATGAGAGTCGGCAACGCATCAGCAGCATTCTGGAGCTTGCGCAGAAGCTCCGGTTTATCATCATCGGAGCGGCGATTGGACGTGGCAGGTAGATCACGCTGAACTGCGCGAATTCGATCTTTTAGCTCTCCAATTGCCCGAACGTTACCCGCATCAATAGCTTCAGCAGCTGCAATATCATCTTCGTCCTGGGTATCTGCAGCCTCCAGCAAAATCCGTTTCTCGCGCACCAATTTCGCCAACTCCGCCAAGTTACTAGAACTAGCTGACGAGGTAGAAGATCCAGGCTTTGCAGCTGGTTTGGGTGGCACTCGATGCCTTGCAGCTGATTTGAAGGCGCTCATCTCATCTTCGTCGTTGTTCTTAAACACTGAGGCATCGGGGCGACCAGGTGATGGTTTAGATGCTGCGGGACGCATTCCGGAGCCCGTTGATGTACCTTTCAGGTATTGCTTCATACGCGCAACGCTGTCGTCGAGGTTCTTCTGTGATGGCGGCTGCAGTTCTGGTGGTAGACGCGTGGGAATTGCATAGCCATTAAGCTTGCGATAGATCAAGTGCATGGCCACTGCGAATTCATCCCGGCCGAGTTTACCACGGTTCTGGCTATCAACCAGTGTCCAGATGGCTTCAAGATCGCCGCGGGGAAGTCCACTCTTGCCAAAGATCTGGATTGCCGTTGCACCGTCCACAAATCCAGACTGTTTAGGATCCCACTGACTGAATATCTGGTCGTAGGTCTGTTTCTCCTGCTTGGAAAGTGCCAATGCAACATCAGTATCGCGGGCTTGGGCTGCAACTTGGGTTTGCATCAGCGACGCGCCTGATCCGGTGGCCTGAGGCAACATTTGAGTCTGGAAGGTATCTAGTCCTGGCGTATTGGCGTTAATAAAGCCCCACTGGCCTTGCTGACCGGTTGGCTGCGCCTGTAGAGAAGTATAGCCCGGTCCAGTGAGTTGAGGCTGCATTACTCCCTGGGGACCCGTGATCTGAGGCTGAATTCCCGTGAGCTGGGGTCCTGTTAGTTGAGGCTGGATTCCTCCCGTGACCTGAGGTTGAATGCCGGTAATTTGGGGCCCCGTAACCTGAGGCTGGAGCCCATAGCTACCAGTAGTCTGGGGCTGGAGCCCATATCCACCAGTGTTCTGAGGCTGGAGCCCGTAGTTTCCTGTATTTTGAGATTGAACTCGATAGCTTCCGGTAGTTTGGGGCTGAAGACCTCCAGTGACTTGAGGCTGTATTCCATAACCACCTGGACCCATGGTCTGAGACTGTAACCCATAGCTACCAGTAGTCTGAGGTTGCAAACCGGTTAGTTGAGGCTGCTGGAACCCTGTGGATTGTGGCTGCATTGGTTGGAAGCCCGTAGTCTGTGGTTGGAAGCCCGTAGGTTGAGGCTGGAAGCCCGTAGTCTGCGGTTGGAATCCCGTAGCTTGGGATTGGAAACCCGTGGTTTGGGGCTGGAAACCCGTGGTTTGGGGCTGGAATCCCGTAGTTGGTGTTTGGAATCCTGTAGTTGGTGTTTGGAATCCTGGTGTAGGTGTCTGATATCCCGTGCTTTGCGGCTGAATGGACTGGTATCCCGTGGGTTGAGGCTGCATTGTAGGCTGGTACCCCGTAGTTTGAGCCTGTCTTTGCTGGCCAAACGCAGAAGCAGGCCCAGTTGGAAGATCGGGAATCGCAAACGAGATCTCATCAACCATATCGCTCACTTCTTTGGCAACCTGAGGGGGCAGCGACATTGGAACCCCTTCTCCACGTAGACTGCGACCGCAGAGATACATGGCGAGACAAAACTCGGGGAATAGAAGTGCCCCAGACCGCTGTGTATCTGCCAACTGCCAGATATCTCCAAGAACCTCGTTGCTCAAATTGGACCGCAATAGTATCTGCCTCGCAGCATCTCCACTGAGCGCATGTTCACCCGGTGCCAGCGATGCAGAGAATAGCTGCGCAAAGTTCGCTTGATCTGATGGTGTCACAAAGCTCAGTCGCTTATTGGGAACCGCTTTTGAGTTTACGGTAGCCGGTGCTGCGGGGGCTGATCCCGGCATATTCGGAGCTCCAGGATACGCCGCATTGTACCCAGCAGACAATCCACTACCGAATCCCGTGCCTGAACCATCCATAGGAGCAACATAGCCAGTGGGCTGAGCCGAAATCGCTCCACCTGTGTACATTGGTTGCGCATAGCCCGGCGGTGGGCCAGGTGGTGGTGGGGCCTGAGGGGCTTGCTGGCCATATCCTTGACCATAAGGGCCTTGTGTATAGCCCTGGCCGTACCCCTGGCCATAAGGGGCCTGGCCATATGGATACATCGCGACTCAATCAGAAGCTATCGTGGGGAGGCTGGGTATTAGCAGCTCACGTGATTACGTCACTGATGAATTTACGCACATCACTACGCACAACCTTTCAGTGCCAAGTCACGGGGTTACCACTCTCACACGCTCATTGTATAATATCCTACGCACAATTACGGCCACCTCACGTGAGCGCCACTCGGTTAAGGATTATGTGCATCTTACGTGTATCTATGCTCATGATGAGTCGAGATTAGCGGGGGTGATGCGATCACCCACCAACGGTTTACCGCGAATCATCATTATATATTACTATTGCTTAGGCCATGCCTGCCGTAATTTACCTTCGTATGTGCGCACAGTCTCGGGTAAGTCCGCGATATGACGTGATTACCAGTGGAAGATCGACGATAGCTGATTTCCCGCGTAATCGGCTTCTCCAATAACCCCTGTCTCCTATCTCGGGTTATCACTTATATCATATGCGTACGCGCCACTTCCTGACCGGTCATCACCAACCCAGTCACCCTCCTCGACCAAACACATCCCAAAGGAGGGCGCACGATCGCTATATAGCATTAGAATCTATGTCCCAGGCTCATAGGCCGGCACTGCCGTGCGATGAGCCATCTACAAATAGAAAAGCGATGTGCCCCGAATCCCCTATCAGCCCATAGCGTACTTACGGGTCCACTCCTTGGCCGTGGCCTCGTACTTGGACCGATCCTCCCGGTACAAAGTGGCAATTTCGGGTACAAGCGGGTCATCAGGATTGGGATCCGTCAACAGCGAGCAAATCGACAACAAAAGCTTGGGTACCGTTAGCACCGGGGACCATTCGTTTTTGAGAATATCAACGCATATATTGCCGCTGGCGTTGATATTGGGGTGGTAGATGCGTGTAGTGAAGTTGACCTTGGGTGGCTTGTGTGGATAGTCTGGTGGGAACTTAATGCTCAGGAAAAATATCCCGTTGGCATATGGGCTGTCCGCAGGGCCCAAGATTGTCGCTTGCCACTGAAACAGGTCATCGTTCACTGGGCCGGCCGAGCACGATGCGGGGGGATCGTTCTTGATATCTTGCAACTCCTTTCTCAGTCTCTTGGCCATATGGATGCTCTCACTCCTGCAAGGGGGGACTTTGGGTTGCTAGAAGAGAAACTAAAGGAAGATGGGAGAATAGAGGGAACATCGGCCTATATATTTGTAAACCATCTCTTCGCCGTCGCCCGCCCTGCGCATATGTGCAGTTATGCGCACCATTTAATGTGCGTAAAGTCTGGACCTCGAGTGTTCCCTGCTCAATTAAGGTTGCCTCGAGGAATGCCGAGTGAAATATTTGATTTTCACATTGATTTCGACGTAGGTATATTGGGAGTATGCAGCAGGAGGCTTACTCCTTGGGGATGATGCCTGTAATGGGAATTGCTCCTGGAGGTTCGGGTAACCTATGGGGGGAGATGCTATGATCGTAAAGAATTTCGGAGATGCATCACTTTATTGGAGATATTTATTGGATTGGGGTGGAAGAGTAACTGGTCGAACGTCCTTAACAGTTACTGGTCGACACAAAGCTTGCCTTTCCCTTCCCCACGACGCTGACTTAACTCTCTACACTACCCGATCCATCCGATCCGCTCTAAGTTGCGTTTGCCTACCCCATAATGAAGCTTGCTCGCATTTCTGCGGCCACGGCCAGCCTCATTGATAAAGAATTGATGAGCACTGGCGGCTATTCTATTGACCAACTAATGGAGCTTGCAGGTCAAGCCGTGGCTCATACAGTATATCGTGTGCATCCACCCGCAAATGGCACTCGCGTGCTAGTCCTGGCAGGTCCTGGTAACAATGGCGGAGATGGACTTGTTGCATCGCGTCACTTGAGTTTAATGGGCTACCAGCCCCGGGTGTGGTATCCCAAAGCCAGCAAGGGTCCTCTATACGAAGGGCTCCAAACGCAGTTGCAAGCGCTAAGCATCCCGTTCCTAGGGGTAGATGCACCATTGGAACCTGAATTCGATGCTGCAGACTTCATTATCGATGCACTCTTCGGATTTTCGTTCAAACCTCCAGTTCGGGAGGCCTTTGTTCCTGTAATGAAACTTCTTGCTGCCACGCGCAATCCAGTGCTGGCGGTTGATATCCCTTCATCTTGGCATGTGGATGATGGCCCCTTGCCAGAGTATCATTACTACCCATCTGTTCTCATCAGTTTGACCGCTCCCAAAGCATGTGCTGACAAGTTTGGCGGGCGCCACTTTGTGGGCGGGCGGTTCGTATCGCGGGCGTTCGCTGAAAAGTTCGGCTTCCAAGTGCCACCTTATCACGGAATTGACCAGATATATGAAGAAAATTAAAAGGAAAACTAAGGAGCAAATAAATTAAATTTCATTATATCACAGGTTGGCCTGCACGATGCCTCCTTAGACGTTGGCGCGCCGTGCCTATCCCATCGACTCCATTCTCTTGGTTTTGGTCCAACCACGGCTTCAGGGATTCGCCGTACGTCGTCATTGGAGCCGCACAATAACATATTACACCCACAACTACGCACACAAATCCAACAGGATATAGCCAGTATACCGAGTACCCGAATGCCTCAGTACCCACGACTAACGACCAAAAGTCTGATGTGAGCAGAGACAGGTTGTAGAACGCTGCTGAGGACATTCGGAAAGTGACTGGTGCCAAGTGGTACAGCAAGAACATGGTTAGCACATAGCCAATCAGGTAGCCCCCGACTTCAGGAGTCCATATAGCGTCTCGAACGTTGCTCCGCTCGAAAATGGCAAGCTGCACGCCATTAATCCCAGCACCCCAGAAGCCAAGCATGGCCCATACCTCATACAATGGCCGCTTGGATACCAAGAACTCCTCGAATGTGTTGGAACAACCATAAAAGGCGGCACCAAGTAGGACAAAGAGGTCTCCTTTAACGGGATCTTCCGCCTTGTAATCTTTGTGAGTGAGATGATCGGACACAACAAGAAGGGCAAGACCACCAATAGAGACAACCACACCAACATACTGGAACAAATGATAGCGCACATGGAGCAGTACAAAGCTCAGGATTACCACCACGACAATGGCAAAGTTATCAAGCAATGCCGCACTTAAGATATTCGTGTATTGGTATGCCTTTGTCACAAAATAGTTTCCCTCGACATCAGCAAATGCCAGAATAAAGAACCGCCACGAATCCCATATAAGTACCCGGGCCCACGCTCGGAACCCGCGTTTCCAAATCATGACGGGATTGTAAACTACCGCCAGCAACGAATAGTTTAGTAGGTTTTGGAATAATGGCATTGATGTACCTGCATCATTCATAAGAGTAGTCATGGTATTGGTGCAGGTGATACACAAGGAAAGGATCTGCCCCAGCACTAGCACTACATAGAACGACCGGGATCGTAAAAACCCAAAATAACGACGCTGGGTACCCTCAACAGCCCATTCATTAGTTTTGGTTGAGGCATTATCGTCAGACTCATCACCAATTCCT
This sequence comes from Wickerhamiella bombiphila, assembly GCA_030561035.1. Lineage (NCBI taxonomy): Eukaryota > Fungi > Ascomycota > Dipodascomycetes > Dipodascales > Trichomonascaceae > Wickerhamiella > Wickerhamiella bombiphila. The sequence goes on from JAKTWK010000018.1 coordinate 54,081, forward strand.
TCTTCCACGCCGGAATCAGAACCATCGTTTGCCGGATCCACGACGTACTGTACGGGCTCTTTTCCCGATTTGCCCGATGAACGTTGAGGAGATAGTTGTTCTGGACCAGGTATTTTCATATCATCTGTCTGTTGCATTGTACCTGCAACATGTTGCATCCGCTCACTGGACATTACGAGGAATTTTTTTTTTTGAACTGGGGCACCTATTAATGAGTTTTTTAATGCTAGTTCTCAAGTCTTGTGTATTATGCATATATCTAGTTTGTCATTCACTACCACATTTGGTGTTCGTAGAGAGGATTGAGTCGAGCTAATGCCACGATATCCAGGCCTCAGTAAGGTTCCGCTTCCCGGTGGGCCCAAAAACACGACATATATTATCAGAGACAACTTCAAGCGGCACATGTTCGCTGAGAATGAGGTCACTCGCAAGGCACTGAAGTACTTAACCCAGAACACCACACTGCCGATGAAAACACGAGTGGAAGCCCAACTCCAGCTTCATGCAATGCCGCACTACACACGTCCCACTCAAATCAAGAACCGTTGCATCGAGTCAGGCTATGGTCGCTCTGTGATCAAAGATTTCCGTCTCTGCCGTATCAAGTTCCGCGAGCTGGCCCTCCGCGGCGAACTCCCGGGCGTCCGCAAAGCATCGTGGTAGCATGATTAGCCCAAATAGAATATGTACATACCACTAACTATAAGGTGAAAGTCGACCAGGATCTATCAGATATGATTGATGTCGTTGCCGGTTTGATCGTTAGCGCATAACGCATATCATCATAGTATGCCTGCGACAGCCTCGGACCCTCAGAGCGAGTATGCCCGTCGAACAGCACGTACACTATATCAGAATCCTCTGAGTAGACTTATAGATGCCCCGGATCCTCTGACATGCCCAAGTTGCCACTCAATCCGTGTTCCTGGAGTTACAGCATCTGTACGAACTCGCACATCAAAGGTACCCTCGGGCAGGCATGCGAACCGTCGAGCTCGCAAGCGCCGAGAGCTCCGCGCAAAGAAATATTTGGAAAATGTCCGGCGTGTAAAAGGTTCGGCATTTGTTGAACATCTTCCACAACCATATATAGTGACAGAGTGCTGGCATTGCAGGACATCAACGGTTGTCCAGGCCCCGCCAGTCGCCGTTACTGCACTGGAAACCAGGAAAAAGAAGCACCCCCCACAGAAAGGTTTGTCAAAACCAAGGTCTCATAATGCCCCTCTCCAGTCAAACTCTATGGCCACACCTACGCTATCTCTTAGCAACTTTCTGCTCTAAACAACATCTATCAAAATCATTAGGTATTAGTTCTAGCAAGCATTTCCCGTGCAAGGGCCGCTGTTTCGCGACATGCGGCTGTTTGGCATTGCTCGGCATCAGCTTCACTGCGTTTGAGCCATTCGCGACTCTCCTGCTTCTGACCTAGTTTCCACAGTAATTGGGCGGCATAACCGGCAGCAGCAGCTCGTTGACAGAGAGGATCTGTGTTAGCTGTGGCTAGTGCCCGATGTAACCCTAGTGCTACTGCCAGGGCATCATTATAGCTGCCATTGGTAGCCAGGTACTGGGTGATCTCAAGATACAGTTTACGACTTGAAGGTGGAAGTTCACCTCGAGGAACTCGAGTATTTTTTAAGGAGAAACTCGTGTCCTGGATGATATCAGGGTCTGCAATCTGTAGGGCATGTATGAGAAGACTAGGGTCATGCTCTGAAGGTGTATTCAGCTTGTAAAGTTCCACTGAGGCTGCTATCCTGAGCCCCGAACTTCCAAGGGGAATAGTCTGTGCTGCTTTCAAAGGGCCAACAGCTTCTGATCCGCGTCCACTCTGTACAAGAGCTAGTCCCAACTGACGTAGTATATCCGCATACCCAGCAAGCCAGTCCGCGGACTTAGTACGGAGATCTGTATCAGGACTCACGAGAGTGTCCAGAGCACTCCGTAGTTGCTCAATTTGTGAATCTGTATTATACTCAGTACCTGCACGGTTGAGATGTATTTTTGTCCGCAATGTCCACTCGGCGGGTACGTGTCCAGGCTCTAGGGTGTTTGCATTTTTAGGTCCAGAGAGCTGATGTTGCCACAGGAATACACCGCCCCAAACTGCTCCAGCAGCAGTAAATCCAATGAGTATGGCCCTACCAGTACGTAGGAAAGCTCGTTGCAGTCGTGGGTCGCCTAGCATACTTTTATGCTTAGTGTCTAAATCACTATATATTTGTACCACATGTCCATTATGTATTGAACTGAGGTTGCATGTTTTATAGTATGCAGCATCCTCTGAGAGGACTTAAAAACTTTGCTACTATATATATATATGTATAAGGCCACATGATAGTTTCGATAACTTCTAATAAATTGAAGATAGTTTCGATGAAGTAACTTGTGGACACCAATAAGTTGGTCCCAGAAAGAAGTGGCAAAATTGATCTAAATGATAAGTTCGTTCTGTTCACCACTATCTACACCAAATGCTGGCTGAATTTCGAGTTAACCAAGCACGGCCACTGCTCAGTAGAGCATCACATGTACGGGGTCACTTCGGAGGTGCTGAGGAAAGTTAAATTGGAAGTGAATATGTCCCCATGCCATGCATGGCTTCAGTCTTTAGCATATCGCTATTTGCTTTAACTTTGTCGTTGTTTGGGTCCGCATGGATGTCGCTTGCAGGGGACCAGTGGCATTCAAGATACGGCAGGTACACCACCTCAGAACAAAATCCATCACAAAATGAAAACTGCCGAGTTTCTCAGCAGTAATTCGTTATTTGACTTTGTAAATTGCATACGTATTTACATACAATATGCGTTTATGTATATAAATACTTAGAGGTGATTTCCGAATTCTATATATGCATATATTTAAAAAAAAAAAACTTCCTAATGTGTGAAGTATAATACAATCTGACCCTCTCTATAAGAGCTAGATGAAGCCGAATGAATTGTCCAAGATCATGAAGAAGTAACCTTCTTGTGGAAGTCAATTAATTGGCTCCAATAGCCAGTAGCGGCCTTAGTAAAGTAAATGGGGTCATGCTGTCCTCCCTGGTCTAAAATAACCGTTGCAGATGAATTCTGAAGATTAGCCAAATCCAGCCATTGCTCAATAGAACTCTTCAATACCTCCCTCGTACCATACGAAACCCAAACATTTGAATAATCTGGCAGAATATCTCCCCAGTCAATATAATCCTTGAATGTATTCAATTCTGATGAGATTCGAAGTGTCTCGTTGTTGGGGACAAACATCTCACCCATACCACGTAGGGCCGCAGCGTTAAGGATATCATTATTGGCATTCGATACCATTGTGCCGTTGTCAGGGTTAGGATATATGTCAAGCCAGGGCGAGATCAATATGAGAGCGGTAGGTTTCTGGGTAATAGCAGGTACACCACCACCATATGGGTATTTAATATTCCGCATCAGCTCAACAGCAAGATGACCACCAGCAGAGTCTCCTTCGATGATGATATTGTTACTTGATTTTGCAAGTTGATTGTAAACAGCAAATGCCTCTTGGAATTGTGTGGGGTAAGCCTTTTCGGTTGTCAAAGTGTAATCTAGAACCAGTATCGAAAGACGGTCGTTACCTGTGTCCTTGTAGATGTCAATAAAGTCTTGATAGTATGTGGAGTAAAGACCTAGACAATAGCCACCGCCATGGAAATATAATATGACAGGGTCTTCCGGAGTACGGTTTTCAGCTTCCGCCACCCACTTCACCCTTGAGCTATCGACACCATCCACCGGGTCAAAGTTTGTATTGTAGTTCGGAATCCCTCCCGACTCCAGTAATAGAAGATCAGCACTGAAGTCAATACTCGGCTCAGGTAAAAGATCTGCGATAATCCACATGGGCACATTATTCCAGAGAAGATTCAGTACATCTGCGAGCACATCCTCTGCAAATTGGACAATACCATTTGTGTTAGTAGGCAATGATGGAATTCCGATCGATCGTTCTTCGATTACCGGTGCACTAAATGCAGGATAAGAAAACAGCAGTAGCGCACCAAATTTCATTTTCAGGGTTTGCGTGCGTGGTCGCCTACGATCTGGAACTTCGACCTTTTAACTACACCTTTGTGGGGGTACATGTGCTGCACCACGATCTCTGGGCATATGATAGGTGCGGGGTACTTCGGTCGTTTATGGTGAATCAAATTTTGGCGACGATTGCCGCTGCGGGGGGGAGAAGCATCTGCATGCAGACTACTAATGGACAATCGTCGGAACCCGTACACAGTACAAAATAACTTATGTTGGCTAGAAATTAAAAAATGTAGGTACATTCTACGAGTTGTCGGCATCGTTTCCTCCGAGCCAACAGAGTCTTTCCTGCATATATCCTTGCCACCAACAGTGGGCACTTGCAAATCCCCTTACTAACACGATCGGTGAAGCCTCCTCATCTATGGATGGGCTTCACTTTACACCTTATTTTAGCGTCATTCTCTGGCAAACATACAAACTTAAAGTACTGCTACTTGGGTATAACTATATAACTTTGTCACCCAGAGGAATGTGCTATATTCATATCAGATGTGCTGCACTACATCAGTGGGTTATATCAGCATACCGAGTTGCCCGCCCACTGCAATCTCTTCGGCAACGGGAAGCCCTGTATAACTGTTTCGGATATGGTCTTACTAGTGGGGTCTTACCGGTAGGTTAATGTAGTATAACCCTTCTCATAAATTGATTGATTCAGTAAGTTAATTCCCGCAAATATGGTTAATCATATCCAACATCCCCACCCCACACTCAGAGGTAATTCATTTCAGCAGGAAGGTTGGCTTTGATATATATAGCAGTAAGGATTCAACAGACTCATATGGAACTGTGAAACTATAAACAACTTCCATGATTAGAACTATACCTAGCCCCAGCTTAGATGTGCCCCCAAACCTCTGCTACCCGAAACACAAATACCTCGGGTGAAGTCGAAATCGTCGGGTTACAAAATCAAGCCGATAATAGACAGATATTAGCATAATCCCTTTCCATGCACTGCCACTAAATAAAATCATTGAGTGCCAAAGGTATATATATACCTACTGTGCGCGCCAAAATCTCCACTGTAACTATCCGTAGAAAAAATACATATTTAAAGGGTTATGACGACGTAACCTTCTTGTGGAAATCAATGAACTGGTTCCAATAAGAAGTAGCAGACTTAGTAAAGAGAATGGGATCATGCTGCCCTCCCTGATCTACAATAATCGTTGCGGATGAATTCTGAAGATTAGCCAAATCCAGCCATTGCTCAACAGAACTCTTCAATACCTCCCTCGTGCCATACGAAACCCAAACATTTGAATAGTCCGGCAGAATATCGCCCCAGTCAATATAATCCTTGAATGGATTCAATTCTGATGAGGTTCGAAGTGTCTCGTTGTTGGGGACAAACATCTCACCCATACCACGTAGGGCCGCAGCGTTAAGGATATCATTATTGGCATTCGATACCATTGTGCCGTTGTCAGGGTTAGGATATATGTCAAGCCAGGGCGAGATCAATATGAGAGCGGTAGGTTTCTGGGTAATAGCAGGTACACCACCACCATATGGGTATTTGATGTTCCGCATCAGCTCGACAGCAAGGTGACCACCAGCAGAGTCTCCTTCGACGATGATATTGTTACTTGATTTTGCAAGTTGATTGTAAACAGCAAATGCCTCTTGGAATTGTGTGGGGTAAACCTTTTCGGTTGTCAAAGTGTAATCTAGAACCAGTATCGAAAGACGGTCGTTACCTGTGTCCTTGTAGATGTCAATAAAGTCTTGATAGTATGTGGGGTAAAGACCTAGACAATAGCCACCGCCATGGAAATATAATATGACAGGGTCTTCCGGAGTACGGTTTTCAGCTTCCACTGCCCACTTTACCTTTGAGCTATCGACACCATCCACCGGATCAAAGTTTGCGCTGTAGTTCGGAATCCCCCCAGAATTCAAGAATAGAAGATCGGCATCGAATTCAATGTTCGGCTCAGGTAAAAGACCTGCAATAGCCCACATGGGCATATTATTCCAGAGGAGATTCACTGTGTAGGTGACTATATCGTCTACAAATTGGACGATACCATTCGCGTTAGTAGGCAACGAAGGTGCATTGTTTCCCCGCTTATCGTATGCGGGTGCACCGAGGACTGTTCCTGTTAGCAGCAGCAGCGTACCAAACTTCATATTCATATCAGGGTTTACTTTAGAGCCCCACCAACCATGCCGTCATTGGATATTTATCTCTCCCTCGTGCGGGGTAGTTCCGAAGATATGATGAGCATTGAGCGGACCTTGCCGGTGCGGGTGGTGTGAATATCGGTGTACTGTCTGCCTCCTCGAGATCAGATTAAAATCCTTATTAGAGGTGTGAATTATAGAAGTTCTCTAATAAATATTTGAGCAGTCCAGGAATGTAAAGTAGAAATTTAAGTATTATTTCTTCATCTTTAGATAGTAGAGCGAGCGCCCTGCGTATCCACTCTGGATTTTTCTGCACCGAACTTATTACTAACACGATCGACGATGCTGCACTGCCATATCCGTGTCCCTCTCAATTGATAATCATATCATTGCTTATCAAGACTTAGCCTGTCTTTCCTTGCCCCCACCGTTAGCTCCCATCAGCGTTCAACGGTAAATGACATCATCTTCCATTTACTAAGACCGTTAGTCAGTGTGGGGTAATATGCTATGCCACTTCGTCCAAGTTACTATCTTTTCAAGCATCTCGTAAAAACTGTAAGCTCTGAATTGCAGTGGGGGTATCGCCATGAGATCCAAACCAAACCCATAGCCGATCAACGGCCATCGGTATTAATAATCTGTGTATCTCTAGTTCCGGGTGCGAATGCTTCTATCTCGAACATGTCGTCGACCATAATGTATTGAGGTATAACGAGTCTTCACACTGTGGAAAATCGGTTGTTAGAATCTTTATAGGCATTTAGGACTGTACCAAGTTCACTAGCTTAGTATAACTTGTCAAAATGACCATAACTGCGAAGAGTTGGCATGCCGTTCCTGATCTTTGAAGGATGCGCATCACGAAGAGATGACCCTGAATGTTCCTGCAATCATGTAAATCACTTGATCTGGACATTCAATTTTGGGTTCTCAATGTAACTTATCGTAGGTTTGCGCTGGAATCAATATAATATAGTATACACATACACATACACATACACACACGCATATATTTATATATATTTAAAGGATGCGCAGCACAAAGAGATGACCCTGAATGCTCGATCAGGAAAATCACTTGATCTAGACCTTCAATTTGGGACTCTGTGACTTATCGTAGGTTTGCGCTGGAATCAATATAATATACACATACACATACACATACATACATACATACATATTTATATATGCACTGATATATTATTAAAACTGTCTCTAGTTAACTATGTTATTTTGAAATCACATATTAAGAATTTACGACGGTGACAATTTCTTCCGATCCGTTCCCTCATCGATGCCGTGTCTAGAGCCGTTTCGAGCGTTAACGGCAACTTCTGCGATAATGCTGATTCATGATCACCTATTGGTAATAAACTCAATTTGTGCGTATGAATGCCACATAGGAATATTACGCACATATTCGTCATAGTCATATTCGATCATGTACCACTGGTGGGGGTTGTGGTAGAACTATGGACCTCATAAAGGCTGCAAATTACAATTGGTGATAGTTCCCTTGTAGCTCATGACGCTATCTTAATTTGGACTGTACATAGATAAGACTTACTGTCACCAGGAGTCGACGGAACTGTCATGCTATCGCCGATTGCTCACATGACCTCCCAAGAAGTGTGATTGAGATACTCACCTCAGTAGTTCCTGGAAAGCACTGTTCTAATAATGATCTAATAACTGATTGTAAACATAGTCTAACTTTATACAAATATTCATGTCATGTCGTATCTGCAAGCAAGCAATCGCTGTCGTCGGATTTCGGCAGGTAACGTGATTTCAGTTATCTCCGGTCAGTTATATATATCCTTAAGTAAGACAGTTTCCTTAACTTTTCTCCGGGTAATCCTTTGATTTCCGAGTTTCAAGCTATCGTAGTTCTATGCGGTTGTTTGATACAGAATGCACATTTGGATATACATGGGAACAAGTAACCCGAGCAAATTGGAAGAAATACCCCAATGAGATAACCACTCACGTTGAGACAGTAGATATTCTGAGACGTGAGGTTGATCCTGTATCTGGGGTGCTACGTACCGAGCGTCTGATTGGGTGCCGACAGCCTCTACCTAGATGGTTAAATGCGTTACTGGGTAGCCAGAATATGGCTTATGTACGGGAAGTTTCTGAGGTAGACCCTCACTCCCGCACATTAACGATGCGATCGCGAAATCTCGATCATTGCAACATTTTGTCTGTGTTCGAGACAGTGACTTATGCTCCGCACCCCACTGAACCGGGGTCAACCCAGTTTAAGCAAACTGCTACATTCACGTCCAGCCTTTCATGGCGTAATCTTTGCACAAAAATCGAAGACTTCAGCGTTGATCGGTTTGTTCAGAACGCTCAACTTGGCCGCGCTGCTTTTGAGAGCGTCCTGGAGCGCGTTGCCCAGTTCGCTGATGTGACTGCCACTGCCACTGCTGCTGCTGCTAGCTTGAAGGGGTGATAATTGTTCCCTTCCGTCCGATCGTTTCGAAAGATTCATATAAAGTTGTATTTATTCTGTTGTATAGAGCTGATAGACCTGTACCGTAGACATGGCGCAGCTTGCCTTACTATTTATTTGCCCTGAGAATGCCTCAAGGTGCTAAAACAAATCGGGCTAAAACTCCCAGAAAAAACTGTGGTTAAACAGTAATGGGCCAACCGATAAAGCTTGATTATATAGGAGGATTTAAGAGGAGGAGACGTATTTATTTGCCCTCAATCATGAGCGTCGTGTGGCAGCGGCCGCAGTACTGGCGCTGGGTCTTGTTAACCTTGTCCTTGTGCAGGGCCATGAACACGGCGGGGCCGCAGTGCGGGCACTCGCGACGGAGACGGTTAACGCTTCCGTCATCGCCAACCTGGAAGTACTGTAGGATGGCGAGCTTCGTCTTCCGACGCTTGTGCTTGATCTTCTTGGGCGTAGTGTACACCTTCTTCTTACGCTTCTTACCACCACCGCACAGGTGAACGGTGTGGTAGATGACGCTCTCCTCGGAGATGCCGTACTCGCCGAGCGTACGCTCATCGCGGCAAGCGACACCACCGAACGACAGCACCTGCTCATCAGCTGGGACGTCGCACTCAGCGGCGAACTGAGCCTTGAGCTGGCCCATCGTGCTAGTAGACTCCACCGGCAGCGCAAGGGTGCGCCCCGTCAGAGACTTAACAAAAACCTGCATCCTTTCCAGTACGGCTCGTCGGCAAACTTTTGCTTCGTTCTAACCACAACCGAAAGGATGGACCTAGTGAAAAGTTCCGGATGCAGTGGGGAATATAATAGGTTTGGTCAGCGTGTGATTAAAAGGGCTATCAGAGAGAGGTCCTGAGCCCTAGCTGCAACACCTATGAAGAGGGCCAAATTTCTTAGAAGTTTTAGGCTATAAATTCAAATTTACGGGCCATTACAGCTTCCAAGCTTCTCATGACGCCTACGGCCCCCATAAACCACACCGGGTCCAAAGTCCTGGCCCCAAGCCCTAAATGACAAATCGGTAGGTGGAGGCTACGCATTAGCGTTGTTAACGCATAGTATGTATTGAATAGCACATAAAGCGTCAATTCAAGTCATTAACTTTGAGTCCTCAATTATAGCTCTCAAATGTAACTCTTATGCAGATATACCATTGTCAATGTATCATGTTATGAGCCTTTTATAATTAATTATACCTATGTTTCTATGACATTTCCGGACGGTCTCCAAAAACCACCTGGCACATCGATTTATCACTGATTCGCGGGAATCTCAAGCCATTCCTAATACAGCCATGCATGATACCTCGACGTTTTAGCCAATGGGCATAATTGGATTCTCCACCTTTCTCGGCATACGACCGATTATCCGATGGCACGGCAACCGACCCTATTCCGGGTCACGTGCGCGCCCGCCGCACCCTCGCCCTGAGGTTCACTACTACACGCGCGCGTAACCTCTCATCTATACTACAACACAATGCAAGTTACAGAAAAGCCACTCGAGGGCTACTATGATCTATTCACACCAATTGGCAAAGGCACATTTGGCACAGTCACCGTGGGTAGGGCCATTGGAGCTGGAGATGGGACCGAAGGAGCCCGTCCAGCGTATGTTGCAATCAAAACAGTGCGTTGCACAGACTCTCCAGACCGCCAAAGGGAAGTGCAATTCTTCCGTAAAGTTCCTGGGCATCCTCATCTGGTTTCAATTCTGGAGATGCTGTGGGACACTCGTCGTTCTGAAGTACACTTTGTGCTAGAGCTAATGGATGGAACCCTACTAGAATGGCTAAGGGCTCGAAGAGAACATTCATTAAGCCCTGCATCTGTGCTTGCTGCAGCATTGCAATTGGCCAAGGGGATTGGTCACATCCATGCTCATGGGTTCATACATCGCGACCTCAAACCGGAAAACGTGCTTGTTGGCAAAATTCCCAAAGGCACATCGGCACGATTCTGTCTGAAGATCGCCGATTTCGGTCTGGCGCGACGAATTGAGGTCTCACATACCGAATCGCGACCCTGGACCAGTTATGTAGCCACGCGTTGGTATCGTGCTCCCGAGCAAGTCACCGCAGCTGGAGGATCCCACACTCCTGCTCTTGATATGTGGGCTTTAGGGACATTGATAGTGGAGATATGCAATCTCCAGCCATTGTTTCCGGGACGGGATATGCTGGAAATGTTGGAAATGCAACTTCGTGCTCTTGGGCGTCCATCGGCTACAGCATTTGGCGGACGCTGGGAGAACGACTGTCCACCAATTCTAGCTACATATCAAAGTGAAAATGAGGATTATCGTGGCTTCAGTCATTTCAGACAACTGGTCAAACGACGTGAGTACGAGATATTCGCTTCAGCGTTTGAACCGTTGCTTCGGTGGGATCCTATGCGCCGGCCTCCAGCGACCACATTAATTAAGCAGCTACGGGAAATTCATCACAGTGGCCAAGCATGGGCTCGTAAAACAGTTCGCCGAGTTTCGCCTATTCCTGGGTTCGTAGCTGCGCACACCCTTCGATGAATAGGTGAAGTAATGCATACACGCATATCACCACAGCATTTTGGCCTGTCACATCATCAGGGAAGAAATAAATAATGAATGATAATCGTAATTACAGAGCAAAGTTTCCGTTGTTGTCATTAGCTGGATTACGCTAGAACCCCACGGAAACGGACCAGGTTACCCGGCCTACTCAGTGGCTGAAAACTTGCGTTTGTAGTCGGCAAGGCTAAGCTTCTTCTTCTTCGGTGGTGCTCCAGAAGGTAGGGGAGCTGGTTGCCAGACATTTTCAGCCAATGCTTCAAGCGGGTCTTCATGGCCAGAACCACGCTTCGTTGAATGCTGACGTTGGTCACGCTTGAACTGCTTCCTGATTATCGCGGCTGCTGAGTTGCGTTTTGGTGCTGGAGCCACTGGGGTATCTCCTGTAATGGCTGGGGTATTCTCAGCAGCCACAGAAACCTCGGGTTCAACGGGATCGGTGGGTATACATTCCAACAAAGGACGGTTAACAATGCTTACTGCACGCTCGATAAACGCACGTTCAATGGAATCAAGCTGCTCAATTGGTACTCCCTGGCGCAGACGGTGAATTGGGTGGTCCGGAGACCATCCCCAGGGCACTGTGAGCTCAGTTCCTGGCTTGACTGGTTCGGTGGTGAATGCTATAACATGTAAAGCCTGGGTGGAAGCCGAAATTACTGCTTCAAGACGCACATTTGGAGTGCGGGAACGCCGCAAAAAGATTGCTTCTGACCCATGGCGGCGCCCATCCATCACCAAAGGAAGATGTGGCACCTCTGTAACGCCTTGTTTAACAGTACCGAGTTGGTCCCACTGGTTCACGGGATCAGCACGATATTCAGATTCAAGGCATAATTCCCCGGTGAAATCAACCACAAACCTATCCCGAGGAATCGACTGCGATGCTACAGTCGCAAGTCCAGGAAGACCGAATGCTCGTGATTTGCGCACAACATGGATCGATGGGGGCTTCTGGTGAATTATGTCGACGGTACGAAGCCCTCGTTCCTTCAGGGAACCCGCAGAATGCAACCAAGCAGCAGCAGCAGGCGTCAAGGTGTTCTCAGAACACGGCACAAAGTACACACGAGGGTTTGGCACAGGCTCATCTATCGCGTCTTCTCGCAGTTTCTTCTTCCGCCCAGGCTTCTTGCGCTGCTGTTGTGATGATTGTTGTCCTTGACTCTGATGGCCCTGATCCGATTGATGGTCTGGAGATGGGGAGTGAGTATGCTGGTTGTCGGCTTTATCCGTTGCAAGTTCCTCTCTACGATTACGAACCTGTCTCTTAATAGAATCCAGGCGTCGTATCTGACGTTCTGCGGCCACAGCAGAGTCAAACTCACGGTGTCCACACCGCGGACACGCGTAGACATCAGGGACAGCTTTGTAGCTGAAAATCCCGACACAAACGGCATGTTGCCACGTATTACACTCCTCACACTGGATCGTGAAGTCGTCATCGTGGTCAAAGCCACATATACACCTCATGACACCCGCATCCTCGGGCACTGGACCATCGGGCATGGTGAGGGCCGCCGCTTATGTTAGCGAGGAGTGGCGATGATATGGGCGATTGAAGCTCGAGCAGAACCGCGTCTCCAGTAACCAATTGTAGCCTTTTGTAGTATCTATACATACTAATCATATATCAGAACATTTTAAAACAGTATATGTCTAATTTTCAATGGTCTAGCGGGCATAAAAGCCTCAATTCCACCCCGACCCTTCCGATAGGACCCACTAATCGGTTGCGCACAAGTGAAATTTTACGTCACCAGTCTGCACTCCTTCGAGTCCGAATCTTCTATTACCACAGAAAGCTATTGGAAGCTTTTTCCGACTGATCGAAGCGAATACTGAACTATTCCAAGGCCAGTTTAACCAAATCACAACTTACATCGCTGATGGCACACCGGATCTTGACCAAATTCGTCCTCACCGGTACCCAGGTAGTGGGCAAAGCATTCATGGAGGCATATCGCCAGGCATCATCTGCCAGTGCTCGAGCATCTGCAAGCGCAGCAGCTCAACAGAGCGCAGGTGGTGTGGGTCTCAAGGAGGCCCGGAAGATCCTAGGCGTGGACGATGGTCCGCTGGACCTCGCAGCCGCTCAGAAGAAGTATGAGCATCTATTCGATGCAAATTCAAGGGAAAAGAGTGGATCATTCTATCTTCAATCGAAGGTATATCGGGCCATGGAGCGCATAAAACACGAACTGGCTTCCGAACAACAGCAAAAGAAGCCATGACAGTGGCCAGCCTGAGTCCCGTTATTGGTGGGTTTGGGGATATTGAAGCGCATTGATCGCTGATGTCGTTTAACTGTATATACTTTAGCCTATATTGGAATATTATTAGAGCTTCATTTGATGTTTAGCTCTATGGAATCGATTGATACCATCAATATATCTCGGGAGCTGCATTCCCGTCAGCTGACTGAAGCCATGGCGGATCAGGTCACTATCGTGATAAGACTGGGCCAGGGTGACGATGTAGAGCTTCGAAGGACCCGCGAGCAACTTTCGCATACGACATTGTCTGATCTACGGCGTCTTGTGCGCCAGGAGCGTGGTGGAGGCACACTGAATCGACGACTCCGCTTCGTGTACCAAGGCCAGGTAGTCAGAGAGACAGCAGACTTGGCGCGGGATGTGGTTGGAAGCCAGTCCAAAGTGTTTCTATTATGCTCTGTAGGTGCAATTATGACTGCTGAAGAGCAAAGACGTGGTGAGGATGAAGAATCTCGGCCACCACCGCCACTACAGACTCATACGACTGAGCCGGAACCACGTGGGTTCGACAGATTGCGGGGTGCAGGGCTCCCTGAAGAAGATATTCAACGCCTGCGTCGGCAATTTGGCGAATTATATGGGTTTGGTGACCAGAATCAACTGGACCAGTTGGATCAGATCGAACGAGAGGAGCAATGGCTGGAACAGGGTGTCGTGGATCCCGATTCGGCCCCGAGCGATGACCTCCAGCCATTACAGAATGGACTATATTTGGCATTAGGAGCATTTGGTGGTATTTGGGCCATTGTCGCTATCAAAGTCATAGGTCTGGACTGGCATCATGTCAAGTTTGTCACTTTAGGAATGGGTATCAACTTGGCTCTGACGGTACTTCGAGCCCTTGCATAGCATTTAATGATACCTAGTATTTCATGCGTCTCTCTCAATGTATTCATACAATTTTTATGGTATTACCGCACATATGGTATTCGGTAGAGTCACTGGTACGTACATCGCCAAACGTATTTCAAAAATATATAGGCTCATAACCGGACTACTCGTTATAATAATTAACTAACTAACTGACCTTCTGATATTCCATGTCCACCAATCCACCTTCACAAGGGACATCATGAGGTTTCTATTAAATACTGCTACACACTCTCACAGGGATACTACTGAATTAAATAGACAAGTTCTAGGACGAGTTATGTGAACTGTTCAAGAGCTACTTGTTTAGCAACCGCTCTTCGTAAATCGTCGTCCTTGTCTGCCACTGCTCTCACCCGTGGACTGGACTCAGAAAGCCCTGTAGTCCGACCTTTAGTCTCCATTACTGTGCTCACAACAACTCCGTCGGTATCTTCATTGTTGACAGCAGCCGCGTGTGACCAACGCGCATGGCGCGGTTGGGTAGTTGCAGGCATGAATGCCACGCCAGTATGGGGCTCACAAGCAGATCGACGAACTTCTTGGGGAGTTCCCAAATCCGCGAGTATTTCTAGGTTTCCAGCCAGCTTGTGGAGACGATTACGACGTCGAATCACTAGATCGTGGTTGAACCTCGACGCGGCTCGAGCATGATCATAAAGCCACGTTTCGTTTTTGAGGGGCGTTACTTGCGGCTCATTTGCAGTTCCAGAATCCACTGTGCCCCCTCCAGCATCATTTTGGCCCACAACGGGTGATTCGAGCCCCCCTAGATCCGCATCAAGCGCCAGATCATGGCTATGATATACATGGGAAGCGCCATGCCAAGCCACATATTGGTTTTTGTTGTATGGCTGACCATCTGGCGGCATTTTTGCGTCGGGATCTGCAAGTGTTCCCTCTTCCGTACCATTCTGTTCGCACTGAGCACGCGCTTCAGCTTCATAATAGTCGTCCACGACTCTGCGGCCTCCGATTACAATTCGGGCGCCAAACTCCAAAAATATGGATCGAGCTGTGACAACTCCAATGGCACGGCCTTTGTATGAATGTGGAATGATCCCCCTCTCTATCAAATCGTGTTTCTCGGCATCAGTGACCACCAACTTCCACAGCCTCCGGTGTTTCTGGAATAGGAGGTACGAGTCCCGAAATCCAACACAACGAGCCGGTTCTGTTGATAGCATATACAAACGTTGGCCGTCACCACGAGAACCAATCGTAAACGTGCGTACTCGGTAGTCTCGGCCACCCTGGAGGTGGCCCATTTCATCGACCTTTGTTTCACCTTGGGGATCCTTGGGGAGAACCAACTCATCATCTCCTAATTCATAAGGCTTTCCATCAGGCCCTAAAGGGATTTGGGACGGACTACTCCCCATATCAGGGGCCAAAACACGCTGTTTCTTACCAGAACCGGGAGGGCGACCGCGACCTCTTTTCGGGGCACCATCAGCTGGCTCTGTGGGCGAGGCTTCGGAGGCATCAACAATCTCAGAGCCTTCTACCTCTGGAGCACTGTCAATATCCATGGTAGCATCTTCACGCACTTCTTCAGGACCTGCAGCCTCGCTCATCTCGACTACACTCTTGGGTTGGTATGCGTAACTCCTTAGCAAGTGGATGATTAGTCAATAATTGCGCACAACCGCTATCATGCGGTCGTCGCGTTGCTCGTTGTAGAGGCGTCGAGAGCACCCACCTCTTAAGCTGGCGACTTCGTGTATTTAATGGACTCCACAAGTCATACCTAAGATCGAAATATGTATGACAACCCCTTATGTCTTCCTAGAACGCTTGCATCCTATTGACGATAACCTAATCTCATCCGGAGTCATTATCCTTCATACCACCATTTCCAGTGGAGTCAGACCAGGCCAGGTTAATTAATGACTGAAACTCCCAACCGTGCGCGAATCTGGGTGGATGGTTGCTTCGACTTCACTCATCACGGGCATGCGGGAGCGCTGCGTCAAGCACGGGCTTTAGGCAACGAACTGTATGTGGGCATTCACAGCGATGAGGAGATCGCTGCTAATAAGGGACCTGTGGTGATGCATCTTCCAGAGCGTGTTATGGCAGTAAATGCGTGCCGATGGGTTACACAAGTCGTCCCAAATGCCCCGTATGTGACTGAGCCGCAGGTAATGGACGAGTGGAAGTGCTGGTATGTAGCTCATGGCGATGATATCACACGGGATGCCGATGGAAATGACTGTTATCAAGTGGTTAAAGACATGGGCCGGTTTCTGGAGTTCAAACGGACGCCTAATATATCAACTACGGATCTTATCCAGCGCATGTTGTCGTCGTCGACTTCCCACCATCTTCCCACTCTAACTGAGGCTGATGATACTGACCATTTGCTGCGTCAACCAGAATCTTTGGAGCGCTTTAAGATGTATGCGCAGGATTCGTCTGCAAAACATCCCTACGCGGGAGCATTTGCTATAGTGGATGGAGTTAATG
This sequence comes from Wickerhamiella bombiphila, assembly GCA_030561035.1. Classification (NCBI taxonomy): domain Eukaryota; kingdom Fungi; phylum Ascomycota; class Dipodascomycetes; order Dipodascales; family Trichomonascaceae; genus Wickerhamiella; species Wickerhamiella bombiphila. The sequence goes on from JAKTWK010000018.1 coordinate 70,916, forward strand.
TCGATCCCTTGGTTGCCCCTAGCGAGGAAGTGGCGGCTAAAATGGCAGAGAAAGTCTACTATATTGATGGAGGCTGGGATCTGTTTTATGCAGGCCATATTGAAGTGCTGAAAATGCTACGAGACCGCGCAGATGCTGATGGAGCTGCCGTAGTTGTGGGTCTCCGCAGCGATGCGACGCTTAATCAAGCTCGTGGCGAGAACTACCCAATCATGAATATCTTCGAACGTGCATTGTGTGTCCTACAGTGCCGGTATGTTGATGCAGTTATTCTCGATGCCCCATTCATCTCAAATGAAACTTACTTGGGAGCATTGGATCGCGGTAAAATCCATGTGACTCGTGTTTTCAAGGGCCCTGCACCTGTTGTTTCTAACAGAGGTCAACGAGTGGGAGAAGTTGATCCCTACAAATATGTCAAGCAAATGAACATGTGGGAACAACTCCCCGCTGGTCGGTACTCAGGCATGCGCTATGATGCAATCGTAGAGCGGGTCTTACACCATCGGAGACTATACAAGGAACGACAACGCCGGAAGGGTGTGGTATAAGAAAGTTTCCTTTGTTGATTCTTATCACATGCCTCAGGTCTCCATCTTGCCTGATCCGGTAATTCTATAGCACGACATTGGATCCGAGATAGGAAGATTTTAGTAGAATTCTCACCGCATTGTTATGAATACTCCAACCACCAATATATATAAAGTGATCGAAGAGGCGTGGTAGGCTTTTCGACCCGAAACCGCGATGATCACTATTAGGAGGCTGGTAGCAGTAGCTACCGTCTTGAGCCACGTGTTGAGCACATCAGTCGATTGCATAATTAACGATATTGACGATATTGGCTCTGCACTTGCTACTGTTACTGACGACGTAAATGATTTCGAGGTAGGCGGCCTCTTGCATGATGTCAAAGCCTTGGTAGACCTGCAGCTAAGCATTGTGTCACTTGAAAACACTATAGAAACGACCAAGGAGGATATCTTCGACTCGTGTCCATTCAATGAAACTGAGACATCCACGATTTCATCGGCACTATTATCTCTAGAGGGTCCAATTAACAGTACACTCACATCAATCGTGTCCAAGAAAACTGCCTTCGATCACGCCCTCACCCCTCATTTCTCTGTGTCACCACTCGTCAAGGCTGATCTCAAGAACGTTAAGCTGTTATTGGATGAGTTAGTTGCTGTATTTGAGCGGAGGATCCCCGACGCCTGGATCAGTGTCATTCAAACAGCTGGAAATGCTATTGATACGCAACTGAACTATACAATCTACACTGTCTACGCTGATGTGAGCTTCTGTAACTCCCATGGAGCGAACCATCGCAGCCATGTTGGTAGTCGTCTGGCGAATTACTACTTCCCTCCTGAGCCAGTTGGGTGTCCAGAGGAGTGTCGGCGACCGTGTTTAAAGGAGACAGCCTGTGCTTGATGTAACCGACAGACCCTCAAACCCTCATGATTAAGTTTGTGTGAAATTTACGCAACATACATATACACAAATACACATATATCTACACATCTACACACCTACACATAACGTACACATACAAACACGAATACAGACATACATCTGAGAATACATACATCAACACATACAGATTCACTTAAATACACCGAAATAAACGTGCAAATAGCCCATTTCCTCTCCTAATATCCCTTTTTAGTACTCAACCGCCGAGTCACGTGGGGAAGAGAGAGTCGGTTATCGTCATATCTTGCGTACGTAACAACCACTTATCTGCCAAAAATGGCCTCGGAAAAGAAACTCTGGGGTGGTCGATTCACCGGTGCTACCGATCCTCTTATGGAACTTTACAATGCCTCCTTGCCATATGACAAGAAGATGTTCAAGGTTGATCTTGAGGGTACTCGTGTGTATACCATGGCGTTAGAAAAGGCGGGTCTGCTGACCTCTTCTGAGCTTGGCGAGATCCATCGTGGGCTGCTCGAGATTGAGCACGAATGGTCCACTGGGAAATTTGTCGAGAAGCCTGGTGATGAAGATATTCACACCGCCAATGAGCGCCGATTGGGTGAGATCATCGGCCGTGATATTGCAGGGAAGGTACATACTGGCCGATCACGGAACGACCAGGTTGTGACTGATATGCGCCTATACGTGAGACAGCAGCTTACAGTGTTGCGAGAAATCGGAGCAGAGCTTGTGCGTGTCATGGTACGTCGCGCACGTACTGAAATCGACGTGCTGATGCCCGGCTATACTCATCTGCAGCGAGCCCAGCCGATCCGCTGGGCCCACTGGCTAAGTATGCACGCCACTTTCTTGGCCCAGGATCTTGAGAGACTTGACCAAGTTCGTGCTCGTGTGAATGTTAGTCCTCTGGGCAGTGGTGCACTTGCTGGACACCCATATGGCATCGACCGGGAGTTTATAGCTCACGAACTTGGATTCAATGGTGTCATTGGCAACTCTCTAGCCGCGGTGTCTGATCGTGATTTTGTGATTGAAACCATGTTCTGGGGCTCGCTGGTGGCCAACCACCTTGCTAAAATGAGTGAGGATCTGATCATCTACTCGACGGCTGAGTTTGGGTTTGTGAAGTTAGCCGACGCATACTCCACAGGTTCTTCCCTAATGCCCCAGAAGAAGAATCCTGATAGTTTGGAGTTACTGCGAGGTAAATCGGGCCGTACTTTTGGCCAGCTTGCTGGGTTCATGGTGTCTTCCAAGGCAACTCCTTCCACTTACAATAAGGACCTTCAAGAGGATAAAGAACCACTTTTCGACAATCTAATGACGGTTGAACACTCACTGCGAATTGCCACAGGTGTCATCTCAACACTTAAGATCGATGCCACCAGAATGCGCGGGGCATTGACTATGGACATGCTGGCTACTGACCTGGCTGATTATCTCGTACGCAAGGGCGTGCCCTTCCGGGAAACGCACCACATCTCTGGTGAAGCTGTGGCATTTGCCGAAAACAATGGCCTGTCGGGCATTGACAAGATTTCTGTAGAACAGTACCAGTCCATTGACTCGAGATTTGGGCCTGATGTGGTTGACGTTTTCGACTTCGATGCTAGCGTTGAGCGCCGAATTTCCACTGGTGGCACTGCCAAGGAGGCTGTGCTCAAGCAGTTGGATGCCCTGGAGAAGCAGGTAGCATAACGGTTCCTCACATCCTCTGAATGCGGGTGGGAGACGCGTATTTCTTAAAATGTCCTAAGTACAAAACAGTTTTGACCCAGTAGATTAACCAACTGGGCAGTTTCTATTTCAACTTGAATAGATTCGAAATAAAAACAAACTCCAACTCAGATTAGAATTTTATGCCATTAATTCAAGTTTATGAATCATGTTAACAGGGCTGGAGCTGAATAGGCGACTGACTTTGGCCAATCTAGCAGCTCCTGGCATTGTTATCACTTTTTTCTTCAATTTTCTTTTGTATACTTTTGTATTTCAGGTTCTACCCTGTGATCTGATGTGTGTCTTTTAAATATTTGTGGAGCCCAATCTTGTGTTGAGAATATATCGCGATTTGCAGAAACTATGGTTACGACAATCAGTATGGTGTATGAGTACCAAAATCTAGTGGAGAACCCCCCAATTCTGGTATTTTAATCGCATTGCTACATCGCCGTAAACAACGCCCTAGCACTATGCGTCTACCAACACCTTCTAAATTTAACCGGTTGTTACGCTAATGATAACCAGAGAAATATAAATCAAAATACCCTATGTCCAGAAATCAAAATTTACATATTAAAATTGATGGTTGCTGCCAAAAAATGCTGGCTAGGGACTCCCCGCTAGGGCATTCAGAAGCAGGCGTAACGGTGGCTTATCCGATGCCGTGTAACGTAATCGATCAGCTCTTGCATCTAGCTAGGGTTCCCTTGGGATATGAGCAACCAGGGCCACCTGACGTGGAGCAAAGCATCATTTATGCTTTTATAGACTTCATTACCTCTATATGATTATAATTGAGGCAATTTTTATACTCTAGACCATGAGTTTGTACGATGAAGTCCTTATCTATGAGGGCTAACTTAGATAGGCGAGGTGATTAGGGAAACGGGCAGGTGCGTCATCATGATACGGTATCTATCTATAAGTATGCCGGCATCTAGCTATCTAATTACCCCAATGATTGAACACATACGAATCGTTGATATCACTAATGATGTCGAGCGCATCACCCAAAGCCAACTCCAGAATAGTGAGGAGTGGAGAGGAGGGTTGACGCTCGAGCAGCATGTGGAGCGTGAACAGGCACTCGACCAACTTTTGGCCGCGGAAGGTATGCCGATGCGTAGGTGGGCCATGGAAACACGTGTCTCTGAGCAGGGTTGCTGGGAGATGGTGTGTTCCTTGGAGGCACTGAAGCGTCCCGCCTACGTGAAGATCAAGTCGTGTCGGCCTAGAAATGCCGTCAATTACGTTCTAGATGCTGTATACACTCCAAAAGAACATAGGGGCAAAGGATATGCACGTCGTCTTGTTCAAGAGGTATGCAGTCAGCTGGCGAATGAAACCAATGATGGACCTGTGTTAATCTCACTGTGGAGTGATGTTGGTGATTGGTATAAGCGCTGTGGATTTAAACCGGCCCCCAGGCCCGCTACAGAAATTGTGGCTGAGTCCAATGGAGCGATGAAGTGGCCCATAGAATCGGATGATTATTGCCTTCCCCTGGGTCTAGAAGAATCACGGGCCTCCATAGCCTATGGTAGAGCCATTATGCTGTCGGCTATAGATCTAATGACAGAGAAAGATCAACGGCCAAGAGCTATTGTAGCTCCTACCTCTGGGATTCTGAAGCAAATGCAATGGCGTACTGAGTGGATTTGTTCAGTGTTAGGCTTAGAACAGCCGAGAGTGTATGGCGCGCGTACTTCTAATGGTTGGACAGCATGGTCTTATCAAATGGCAGAGCACACGCTATACATTTTGGCGATTTCAGGTCCGCTTCTAGAGATGGTGACGTTATTTCAGGCAGCTTTGGCTGCAGCCCAGCCTATGGGATTTAAAGTTATCATGTATGAAGCTGATCTTGTGTTTGTAGATCAGCCCATTACAGGACTGTTTATGGATGCCTTACGCTACGCAGGTGTTCAATGCGAATTTCGCGAACGCACAGATTCGTTACCATACTATCTTGCAGTAGGTCCAGATCATGGCGACGGAGAGATGCAGTTAGAGTTTGCAGGGAAATACTCGTGGTTTTGAATCCCACTCCAGAACTCCGCCTAAAGGGGAATCATTTGGGCCAACCTAGCTACCGGTGCTCGGGCAGCACACAGCGGTACACTTATAGAAGTTGATCTTCTTTTTTTACTCCTCCCGAGTCTATTTTTTTACTTATCGATAAGGGAGGTTTTTTTGTGGGGGCGACGTGATCGAAAAACCCATAGCCCTCGGTCAAATGTGACCGGATTACTTCTCTTAAGTTATTGTGGACCGACTAACAGTCTCGGCTGAGCTGCTCACTGCTAGCCAGTCATCTTTTTGATCAGAGCTGATTGCGAGGATCGTGCTGTGCATTAACTATTTATTACGTCTGTCGTGTCTACTCCAAATAGATGCGTTTGTGGGTTTTCTTAGTCTCTATTCTAGTCTAGTATTATATCTCTAGTATATTCCCAGAGTGTAGAACGGTTTTCGGGAAGTTCTCGCCTAATTTTCATGCGAGATTTGAATCTGCGTCGATCTGCTGACAACGTTTTCTGAGCATCCGGTAGTAGGGAAACCCCCCCTGTTATATGATCATCGCAAATATTAAGCTGTAATAGAACCACGTAATAGGAGAAGCTGGATTCCAGCACAGAATATACTGCTACCGAGAATCTCTTCTCTCGGCCATAAATTTCCCAGTTGTATTTCCCAGTTGTCATGGGAAGTGCCGCTCAAATTTCACGTGACTGATCTACACAGGCAGATCTTGAACTGGCCAATCACACGCAGCCTAATGTGGTGACTGCCCCGTATGACGCTACTGCATGCAGGGTCGAGACTTACTGACAAATCTATTGGTCAACATTTTTAAAGAAGCTGAGCGTGGCGTATACGAACAAGATCGGGGAAGGCCGCTATAATAAACGATTGCAGTGGACAACGATTTATCAACTCTTGCAGTGGCGGCAGCCCAAACTTCTCAGATCAGCTCCATTCCACCCGCAAGTAATGCAATGGCAATAGAAGCCAGTGCTTCCCCTCTGCAGACTATGTCTCGGACAGGCAGCCCTAAGGTGCTTGCAGCTGATTCTAATAAGTCGGAGCCATCCTCCTCCCAAAATCGATCTGCCAGTTCATCAGTTGCGGGTTCCCCACAATTTCAGTCCCCAGCTGAACATCAGTCCCAAGGGGAGTCTCGCCTCGTACCAGTGTTGTTATCAAGTCCTAAGGAAAAGACAGGAGACCCACCACGTGGTGGATCTCATAATTATCGTGAAGTTCAGTACGGCTCTCAGAGTTCGCTAGGTGATAGTTCCTTTAGGGCCCCTCCGATCCAAAATGACCAAGGTGGCGAATTACATCCGGAGACCCGTCAAGAATCAATACGAGTTGATTCTTTTGCTAATAGCCAGCAATCACCCGAGTCTCATGGTCCTATGCAACCTGAAGAAAATTCTCGAGTTGAAATCCAGGCTCAAGGGGAGTCACAAAGAGCCCCACCCACACAAGGACCATCGATACCTCAGCTTTCTCAGGCTAGAGCAAAATCACCAGAGTCTGCTAGAGATCAATCACCGGAAAATCACGTTGGTGAATCGTTACCGCAAACTGTACAGAACCAACATGGTCATGTGTGTGCAAATTGCGGGGCCACTAAAACGCCCTTGTGGCGCCGAGGTCGCAACAATGAGGTATTGTGCAACGCATGTGGACTTTATTTCAAGGCTCGGAACACAGATCGACCGGTCAATCTCAAGAGGTCTCCAAACACTAGGAAAGTGGTGCTGGTACGATCGAACTCGGGTGTGGATGAAGATGTGACATCGGACATGGTTGCTGTTTCTGGGTCGTGTCCTGGCGATGGGAACTGCAATGGAATGGGCGGGTCCCAGGCATGTGAACAGTGTCCTTCATATCACAATCGACGAGTGATCACAGAAGAGAAAGGCCAGCAATCGACCCAAGGTCAAGGCTCGCCGGGTAATTCCCTGGCAGCGGGGGGTGTAGAGTCGCATTCTACTACCATGTCTGAGGAGGTAGTGTCGTGCCAGAACTGTGGCACAGTGTCCACACCATTATGGCGCCGTGATAATGAAGGTCATGTTGTATGTAACGCTTGTGGACTCTACCTGAGAATGCACCATGAGCATCGACCGATTCGATCAGCTTCTAGAGGCCCTCCAGTTATCAAAAGACGGCGTCGTAATGATGAGCAGCCTTCTGGGCGTGTTCGTGCGCCGTCACAACCCCTTCATACACCCACAAACCATGTTCACCAGGCAAATGGGCTATGTTGTCTTCATCTTAATCCGACGTCGCAGCAACAGTCTACAGGATCTTCTCAATTGACGAGGGTTTCTTCAGAACGTGCTGCATCGCAACCCCCGGGGCCTCGCCTTGGAAACCCGTCATTTGCATCAATATCCCCTGCTACTAACAACCAGCAGGGGGGAGTCCAACCCCAGCAGTCTCAACAGCTTCCACAAGGGGTATCCAGCCCTCCTTTGGGCCCACATACTATGCATCCTGCATATCCACCTGGTGCTGCAGGTCCTGGTCAGATGATGCCTCACCCGGGCTACTATCCTCCGTTCATGTTTCCGTCATATTATGACAGCTATGGACGGATGGTGCAACCGATGCCCGTGCCTCCAGTGCCCATGCCAGTTCCCCATACTGGATTCCGGCCTCCTCCAGCCATTGATTTCACTAACTCGTTCCGACCTCCTGAGAGTCCATCATTGGATCAGGTGAGGTCACGCGACCATTCACCTGGTGATTCTGTCCCAAGGGAACCACCAAGGAAACCGAATTCCACCGCAAAAGCGTCTCCGGTAGCAGCAGGGCAACCGCCTAATGAGAAACCACGCCCGGTTGATCAGATGCGTGATGCTGATAAGTCGCCCTTAGATGTGCTAAAATACCTTGCGGGGGCATCTGAAGTCACGATTAAAGAGTATCTCCTTGCCGCCAGGAGACAACTTCATGATAAAGTTGAGATTCATCGGCGCAAGTTGGAGCAGGCTGAAGTGCGATTGCGAGAATGTGAGAGCAAGCTGTCGGAGCTGGAGTAAGGGGAGTAAACGGAACCTCTTGGGACAAATTTTGATGGTATCTCTGGGGGTTATCTGGGGATCTATCTGATTTTTTTTTTCCGGTATATCTCCACGTGGACTTAAAAAAAATACTATTATCTCCAGCTACTGCTATTGTAGTTAGCATGCTAGTAGTGTAAATCAACAATTAGTGATTTATGGAGAAGGGTCGAGTAGTTAACCACTAGAATAAATAAATACATAATAAGCCGGCCAGCGGCTGCGTTTGATCCATCCGATTGAGCATGGAAGTTGTTGATATGTGAAGGTTGAATCGAAGATGAACATTCAAAGTCAAATTGAGCGTCAAATTAAGCATCGATTGTGAGATTATGATCGCCGATTTGAACTGCACTTGAACTGCACTTGAATGGCACCTAAACGACGCCTGAACGCCTAGCTGAGCATCGATTCCTAACGCATCACATCTTAAAAAGTGTACGAAGTCACCTCCGGGGCATGAACACTGAAGATTGACGTTTCGCAGACCCCACTTTTCTCGGGGCCGGGGTCGGGCGGGTCGGTGATACCGACACCTTTGGCTTCTTCCGGGGCTGTTCCAGCGGCATTTCTCGCGCCATTGGGGCCATAGATAGATTTGGGGGAGGCCTTGGCCGCATGTGAGCCTGTGAATGCATTTGTTTCGCTACAGTTTGCATCGAGCGCGACCGATACGGCGCAGAGTACGGCACAGACGGAGACCACGCGGGTCTACGACGAACTGGTAAAGGTGCTTCTGTTAATGCTTCAACAGCAGATGCCTTTTTAGCCGATTCAAACTGCTGCTGCGACCGTTTGAGCCGCTCTCGAGCCGCTCCCAACTGCTCGGCCTTGTCTCGTTGAAATTGTGCGTAAGCGGTACGGTAAGGTGGCTGCGGCAACTGTCTGTCGGCAAAATCCTTAGCGATTAGGCCCCGCCACAGTTCATCAGTTTCTGCAGCGATACTTGGGCGAGCAGCCTCAATCGCTGCAAGTTGTTCTGCGCCTAACTTCGCTAGAACTGGGCGCACCAGCGCATACCGCACATCGCCCACGTCACCAATCATGTCGGCGTATCGCATACATTGTATCAGTGAGAGGTGTTGTAAGCTTGGGGGACAGTCCTCGTCGTCCATTGGGGAGTTCTGCCGTTGGTGCAAGCAGACCTTTTTTTGATTGTCTCGTCCTAATCTGGCAGGGATGGGTGCCACTAAGCTGTGAGTGCCGCGACCGGTCCCGTGATCTCGGCTGAGTCATACAAGTGGCAAAGGCTTTGAAGCTGGGCAGTTCAGGGGGCATGCATGGCATGGCAGTCGAAGATTTTGATGGGGGGGGGGGGTATTGGGTGAAATAAAGATTAAAGATGGGTTAAAAAAGAATTATTGAAAAAAAGGGACCTATAGAAAGGTTAGACATGTTTAATGTGATCTTCTGGTTGCCTTTCGATGTAGCTAGTGCAGGTCTATGGGCTCTTATGGGGTTTAATCATATATTCCAGATGCATTTATAACTGGATGGGTATGGCCGCAACTCTGAGTTATTTAGTTGCAATGAATATACAATGAATTTGAGTGGAGATAGGTTTGAAATATAGTATCATTCCGGGACAATTAAGTGATCGCCATGATCACCATGATAACCATGAAACCATTATCCATTGAGAGGAAACCGTGACTACCAAACAGGATAACTCTCTGATTGATATCTATGAATCAATGATGAACGCTCTGAGACTGTATTTGCAACTGAACAAATAGCTAGCTACCAAACTAATATTCTTTCTGTTAGCAACTAACTCTTGCAGCTACTGAAAACTTATGGCCCATTCAGCCAGCCAGCCCAGTAACTAATCCCTTCTCAAACAAACAATTCATGCTCAATACCATAGAGTAACCCGCATCAACGACCACAAGTGAACGACCGATTGAAGGATAAGACTACCAACTATATATATATAACCACCGAACTATTACAACGTTCCACCCTTATCTATTAATGAATGACTACAAACTCCAATTAATTGTTACAAAATGCAAAAATCTGGTATAAACTTTAAGAAGACGCTGTCAGAACTACGTCATTTAAATCAGGTGTACTCTCAAGATGGATTCCATGCTCATTAGCAAGGTGAAGTGTACTTAAGAAGTACATTGCACGGCTTGGCTCATTGCCTGGTCCGTTACTACCCATAGCATGGCTATAGCGGGGTGCAGTTTCACGCATCACACTCAATAAAGTCGGGGGAGCCTTGTTGGTTTCTGCAGCGGCAGTTTCACGCCGCATTTCTGACCACATTAGTTCCTTGAGGGTGCGCACATCAATACGTTGAATGGTCCTCGCGAAGTTCAACTGCTCGCTTTGACGTGCTAGAGCCATCAATTGCGACATGGCCGACATGCCTGGTACCGGGGTATCGCTGTCGGGAGGAGTTGATCCTGGAACATCATCTGGCACACCACCAGCAAAGAAGTCAGCATCATATCCAGCAGGTTGGTCCTCCATATTGCCGTCATCTAAGAGTCCATCACCAAGACTTGCCTCTGCTGCAGCATTCTCGTGTAATTCGTTCCATTCTTGACCCATATTCTCCTCAGCATCGGGAGCTCCGGCGGTGCTACCTATTGCTGGCCATACTCGCCTTCTTCTGCTCCACGCATATGCCCGTTGAATCGGCTGGGGGGGTTCACCCATCCTAGAAGCAAACTTTCTGAGCGTCAAGTGCATATCCTTGGGGAGAAGGAATCGTGGGTCATGTCCTGGCTCCACATAGGCGGGATTTAACTGCATGGATGACTCTGATCCCTGAGAGAGTACAGCACTACGAAGAGGTGGTTCGTTGAACCGAATGCTGAGGGGCTCCCGGTGTTGGCCCCGCCGAGATGTAGTGGTTCTGGGCCGTTCGGAATGGGCTTCATTCACGGTTTCTCCCGAAGCTGCTTCAGCTGCTCGTCGCTCGCGTAACCGCTGCACCTTCCAGTGTACTGCACCTGCCCAATTGCTACTTTGACTACCCATCTGCTCAAACATATTCGAGTCGAGCCAATTACCCGAGGGAGGCGTTTGGATAGACACAACGCTAGTATCAATAGCTCCTTCGGCATCAGCAGCATTGGATTCTGCATCACCCGAGGGATCTGCCTCGTATTCTGCGTCAGGGACCTCATTGTCGGAATTATCGGGGCCAAGACCCACATCATCGAAATCATGCTGTCCCCATGATGTTTGGACTTCTCTCATGAGATCCTGTCCATCATCCATGGGGTTGTGTATTGCCTCTGCTATTAAGGGCATGGAAGGACATGCTGTTAAGTCGTTCACGCCACTACCAAAGTATTGGACTTTGAGATATACAAGATCCACAGGAGCGCCTTCCAATCGGTTTCTAGGCTTATTGGTGTCATTCACAGCCTCCCCATCGGGAATTAATGAATTATCCTGTTTGGATAAAGCCTCATCTTCAAGGAAATTATAATCACGACCCTCATGACTAGCCTCGTCTACCACCATGCTACTAGCATCAGGGTCTTCCTTGACAATATTCGGCACTGCGGTTTCGGAATTCTCATTCAGAGTGTTCTGATCGACTTGCATTTCCGTTTCTTCATGCCGAGGAGAACCTCCATCTTCAGCTGCAGAGTTAGACGATGGAGCAGCGATCGGGTAATCATCAACTGTATCCAGGAGAAATCGACCACCCTTTTCAACGTGAAGGGAATACTGAAGCATTCCACGTGCACCACGTTGATCAAAATCAGCACACATCTTCCGAAACAGCGGATCAATTGTTGTTTCGAGTTCGCTGGTATCAATCATCAATTTCTCCGGGGGGGATAAATACGAGTTGTGAGAAGGTCCACGAGCTGGCCGTCGACGACGACGCTGGGTCTGTCCATTGGTTTCATGGTCATCTCCATCATCGTTGCCATTATTGTCACCATCTTCATTATGCACCCCATTGCTTTCATCAGTTCCAGCACCTAAATCAGCAGTTCTTCCCTCTAAAATACCGTCATATAACCGTCTGGTATCCTGGGTGACACTGGTAATCCGTGATTTGTACACTTTCACGCAATTGTTAAAGAGATACGTGACTTCTTGAAAGTTCACAGTTTCGCTATCAATACCACCAGAAATACTGCCCAAATCCCCACCCCCAAATACTTTCCGATAGAAATAATCAATTAGATGCACTTGGAATGAGTCTTGAGGTTTCAGACGGTTCGTACGCAGTAATCGCATCCACTCATCAAAGTCATGCTCTCCCCAGTCTTCCTGTGCCTGAGGCGGGCGGAAACGTCCAGTAGCACGTCTGTTAAATGAAGTGTCTCCTGTTTGATTTCCTCCAGACCCATTGTCACCTGAAGAACTTCTAATGGATGCATTTGGTGTACTAGGCGTTGACGGGGTCCTAACGCGTTGTGCGACTGTAGCAAGAGTTTCTCGGCCATGAGCTCGGCGTACAGATAGCTCAGCTTCATCATCATTCCGTACAGGTACAGATATAGGAGGTCGCATCGGTGAAGGACCCGCAGAACCTGCAGCGACGCGACCGTTCATCGTAGCGCCAGTGACTAAGCATGGTCATCTGCTTGTAAACAAAAGTGCATTATTTGAATATATGCATAGTATGTGTTATGCACTTTCATTTTATCGGGCATTTACTCGCATAGTCCTTGCCCTGGCCAACGTGTATTTAATATCCCGTAATTATGATGTTATTGTATTTTAGTTGCTTTGGCGGTCCTAATTCTGAATATGTCCTGATTGAGGTGACTGCATAGCCTTACATGCACATATATGCAGACTAGACGGGCGGGCGAGCGGGCGGGAGAAACATGAATAGCAAGTCCAATAGGTAAGCGCCCGCTTTTCTACACACGTACAATGGATGAGACCCGGGATGTTGTTCGGTTCCTTGTAGACCATGCCGACTCAATTCTAGGATCGCTTCCAGCACCTCTTTCCAAGCTGGCTCGACGGCTTGTTGATGAGAGTGTAGTCGCATTTGAGGCACAGGCTGCAACTTGTTTGCACGAAATTGCACACAATATGCCAAATACAGTGATACTAGAGCATGAGACTGGATGTGGGGACTTTTTAACCTTTTATTATCCTTCCGCCCTCGTCAATTCGTTAGCCACTGTCATTGATACAGGTGAGGAATCTGCGAGTAACCATAGTATCAGTCATGATCGGGACCTACCAATGAATACCACTTTATTAGATGCAATTACGGCCGAACTATTCGGGGCTTCCACTGCCAGAAATAAATTGGAACGTGAGTTACGAGAGCTAACTGTAGCTCCGTCAGCCTTGGAACGGCGCCGGCTTAACAAGGCTCGCGAATTCGTGAATGATGCTCATGTGGAAATATGTAGCAGTACGAGCCGTGCCGAGTGCCTTGCTGCAGGCCGCCAAGAGTGTCGTAACCGCATCCACTTTGAGAGAGTCGTGACCTCCAGTACTGACCTATCATTGGGCGATTGCTCGTATCTGGATACTTGTTTCAAAGGACGAGCTTGCAAATATGTTCATTATCGTATTGTATACCCGTCATCTGTGACTGCATCAGTTTCCAATAAAACTACTACGACCGGGCTTCAAATCGTAGGTGCCCAAAGTCTCAACTGCGATATTCTTAGTTTGGACTTGAGAGTTCTAGGTTCTGATTGGGCAGCTCTGATTATAGACCCTCCCTGGGACATCCATACTAATGGCGCTGGCTCGGCCGGGCCTGCAGGTCCAGCTGGAACGAATGAGAACGGCGCTCATGGTATAGTCACTGACCGCGATGTGCTGGCCCTTGATGTGGGGACTCTTCAGACCGAAGGGGTGGCATTTCTATGGGTCACTGGACGTGTTATTGATGTAGGACGTCAATGCCTTGCCCGCTGGGGCTATGAGCACGTTGAGGAATTGGTGTGGTGCAAGACCAACCAGTTAGCTCGGACCATTAGCACCGGTCGGACTGGTCACTGGCTCAATCATACCAAGGAACATGTTCTAGTTGGTGTCAAGGGGCCAGCACCCTGGCTGATGCGCCATATTGATGTAGACGTTCTGGTGAGTACGGCTAGAGGTCGGTCTCACAAGCCTGAAGAGCTCTACACGATAGTGGACCGCCTAGCAGGTCCACAGTCTAAGAAACTCGAGTTATTTGGGCGTCCCGAGAACTTACGTCGTGGCTGGTTGACTGTTGGAAATGAATTAGGCCAGACTCGAGTCACAGACCCGGAATTACTCGCCCGCTTTAACCGCCTCGTACCCAATTAGGCAAGTGCACAATCATTTATACTATAAGATTCAGCGTAACATATGATATGCGTTGGGATATAAGTAAGATATCACGCATTAAGCCTTTTTGAACGGTAGGTAGCGGCTTAATAAATCGCCATGAATTAAATATGCGCAAGAAGCTCCAGATCCGGGTGCCCAAGCGTGCCCCGGCGCTGGACGTTGCCGAGGCATGGCCTGTTACTCTTGAGCCTGCTGTAAATCAGATTCTTGCCCGTGATCCGTCACCGCTAAGCTTTGAACAGCTGTATCACACTGTATATCGACTTGTCGAGCAGGAACACGGAAAACAGTTGTATCGACGACTCTGTGACCATATTCGGGCATATTTGGGTCGGGAAATCGCGCCTATCGTTGAGAAAAATACTTCTCTGGGGGTGGTTAGTGCCCAGTGGTCAGCGTTTGCCATGGCTCTGGCAAAAATCGAGGATATGTTCAAATACCTCGATCGGTCGGTATGCGATATGGCCAGGCTTCCTAGAGTCGATGCAGCTGGACAATCACTCTTTCGAGATGTGGTGCTGAATTCAGCTGTCCAAGAAGCTGTTCACAAGGCAGTTATCACTGATGTGAATAGTGAACGTGAGGGTCAGCTCGTTAACACCGCAGCGCTACGCACTGTTATAGAAATGCTAGAGACGCTCAGCGACTCGCAGACCACTACTGCATCATTGTTCGATGCATATACGCGTCCTCTACTTGTGGAGTCAACGCAACAATTCTATCAACGCCATGTGGACGCGTTGTTGAAATCGGACCGGAGTTCTTCGGACATGCTACAGGATATTTCGACATGGCTTGACAAAGAGGCAGGTACAGGAGCTTTGTACCTACCTGGTGATACCCCTCATGAACTGTTGCGTACTGTTGAAACAGAAGTGGTGGGCCCTGCATTACCATTGATCTGGGGCCAGTCCTCGGGGATTGATGAGTGGGTTGCTCGAGGAGATATTCCAGCTCTAAAACTGAGCGCTGAACTTGAACAGAGATGTCAACCTGAAGGCGCAGCACAGGCTGCTTCTCCCCTGGTTGATAGGGTCGCTCATGCAGCTGCTATTGCTCAGCTGGCAGTTAACGATAGTCAAACACAGCCTGATACATGGGTGGCTGCCACTCTTGACACTAGACGCCATTTTGACACCCTTTCTGCTGCACTTGGTAGAGGCCTGAGTGCGGTACGCATGGCGGCAACTCAGGCTGCAAACCGGTGCACGCGAATGCCCGAGTTTCTGGCCACATATCTTGATGCATTACTGCGTAAAGGAGCATCGGCAAGTTCACGCTCAGACTCGGATGTTGAAGCTGGCCTTGATGCGGCGCTGGTGCTATTCGACGCTCTGGAAGAGCCAGATAGATTCGCGAGTCATTTCAAGCGCCAACTGGCTCGAAGATTATTACAGCATAAATCACGCTCTGAGGACCTTGAATATAGCTGGTTGCGGCGTCTTCGTGCAAGTGATCATGGTGGCCCCCAGTATGTCTTTGCATTCCAGCGTATGCTCAAGGATATGCGCTTGTCGCACGATGCCAATGGAAGATGGCGCGATGATTGTGAAGATTTATCAGTCAAGACAAATGTCAATGTATTAGCCAAAATGGTATGGCCTCTACAATACCTTCCAGCCGATCAAAGCCAGGTTAATGTGCCTCGTGAATTAAGCGATGTCCGCTCCGAGTTTGCCCAATGGTACTCTCACGCACATTTCCGGCGTAAATTGCAGTGGAACCTGGGATTAGCTACTGTTGATGTTAAAATCAATGTAGGGGATGGCCCCGGATATATGGCAAATATGCCAGCGGTAACTCTGGCAATTCTGTCGCAGTTTGGAGGTGACGAGCAAATAACGGTTGCTGAACTCTCTAAAAGGACCAATGTGGCCCTTGGGGGGGAGCTTGAACGCCACTTGTTACCGCTTGTTAACCCTTCGGGCCGGACGCCTCATCTTCTTCTCAAAATACCCGCGGAGCCTCCATCGCATATAGCTCCCGAGGACATTCTCACATTCAACAACTCGTTCCACTCTCCCACTCCCCGATTCCGAGTTCAGGCAGTAGCAGCCAAACGCTCAGCTCCTCCGGGATCCGACGATCGTCAGTTGGAGCAGGACCGGCTTCAGAAGGCTCAAGCTGCGATTGTACGTGTAATGAAAGCCCGACGAACATTAGGACATGCCTCGCTAGTCCAAGAAACGGCTGGGCTGCTTGCTCGACACTTCAGGGCTTCACCACAAACTATCAAGCGAGCAATCCAGCAATTGCTCGATAAAGAATACTTGCGAAGAGGTGAAGATCCACAGATTTATGAATATGTGGCATAAACGACCACTTGTGGATATAACCTTATTACTAGAGCATTTAACATAACCCGGGCGCAGTTGCTGTATCGTCGTAAATATAATGTGACCTGAGATTCGTAATTGCGATTGTGCATGGTGCAGATGGTATGGAAACACCAACTCTCAGGTCTCAACTTCCCACTCAATACCAGGAATTTAAATCAATTTAAATTCCAGAATAGTATTGACAAGCTGCCAGTCGAGTAGGTAGAGATAGTGATCTATAGTTTAAAACGATTAGTGTAACGAATCAGGGGACTTTTCAACCACGGCAACACCATCAACCCATACATTCAAGGTATTACGGTCATCACCAACGTACATCCATTTCTGGACGAGGTTGTCCAGACGCTCTAATGGGTCAGTGGGCAGTGCGAAATCGAAAATATCAATGGGGGATCCTGGAGCAGCCACGTCTATAAGCTGAGCATCCCACTTTTTGCCCACCTTGAAGGAGCCCGAAAACTCGTCAATGCCAGCTACACGTGCACCACCTAGCGTAGCGAGGTAGAGAGCATTCTCGACGGATAACACGACTTCGGAATCGCCACCTCGTGCCTGGCTGAGAAGTCGTGAATACAACAACGCATGGCGTGCATTTTCAAGAACATTGAGAGAACTTCCACCGCTAATATCGGTACCCAAACCAATTTTGAGGGTTCGGCTCAAATATTTCTTTATTGGAGCAATACCGCTTGCGATCGACGAGTTCGAAATAGGGCAGTGTGAAATTCCACATCCACAGCGAACTACTGTATCAATCTCTTCAGGCTTGAGATGAATAGCATGCGCTAGGATCGTTTGGTTCCCCAAAAGACCTGCCCGGTCGTACACATCAGCGTAGTTCCGCGCGTCAGGAAAGAGTTCAGCCACCCAATCAATTTCACGGGCATTTTCTGAAATGTGTGTCTGTACAGGCAGATTTCTGTCTTTCGCCAAGGCCCCTAATCGTTTCAGTGCGTCTTCAGTGCATGACGGCGCAAATCGAGGCGTAATACATGGGCGTACGTGTTTGCCGTTGGGGTCTAGAGCTTCAATAGCATCCACAAAATCACGATCCACATGCTCATTCTCTACCGAAACCAACTCTTCAGGCGCAAATCGCTCCATGCACACACGTCCCACGAGGGCCCTTTGACCACGTTCTAGACATACACGGGCCAGTTCTTCAGTGGCAGGCGCATGAACAGTGCCAAAATAGGATGCGGTCGTCGTGCCACATGATAAACTACGCTGGACAACCCGTGAATACACGTTACGAGCAATGCCAACATCGGCAAATTTCGCTTCAAGCGGAAATGTGTACCGCTCAAGCCAATCAAGGAGGGTAGTTTTCCCTAGAATACCGGCGTTAGGATATTGTGGGGCATGAATATGTGTATCGACAAATCCAGGGACCACGAACTGGCCGGGCGAAAGTCTTATCACTCGATTAGCCGTATCAGCGGCTTCCAAAGCCATCTGAGACTGACGGCTTTCCAGAAGTGCGATTACTCCATTTTTTATGCCTATCACACCATTTGGAGCGAGCTCACAGGTGTCTGGACCCGTACAATGTACGTATGCACCCAAAATAACCAGATCCATCAAGGATCCTGTTTTCCTCTGCAACGACTTGATATTACTCATGTTAAAGAGCCGCTCGCGATCACCAGGGAAAAAACTAATAATTGAACCATTTAAAAAGAGATAGCGGCGGTAAAATCGCTACACATTATACCTTAAAATTAACACTAGCGATGGATATCTCGACGGTGGGTGCATTTAAGAACTTTATGCACAACAATCCTTCAGGTTTGTCAGAGCGGACGAGCTGGCTGGGGTGATTTTTGGACCGTTACGTTATATAGCGGGCGACGACGTTGATCATCAGTTCCGCGGTGTATTAAATGGGTTTGTGCGTGATTCTGGAAAATAATATTCTATGCATATGTCTTATATAGATACGCACTACTTGCAACCTTCTGTACAGCGATTGAAACCTCCATTCATAACTTCGTTAGTCTATAACAATGTAATATTCTATTAAGTTGACCTAAATCTTCTACCCCCATAACGGTAAAACAGTGGCTGCTCCCCAGCAGTCAATATTGTACCCCTAGAGAGGTAGTACGAAATGTTGGCCCAAAGGGCCGAATGGAAATCAAAAATTGTGAAGCCTCTGGCTTGTAGGCCAGGCAGTCGTGCCGAGCGTAGTGCAATGCCCTGCTACGACCGGCCACACGGACCTCATGATCTCCGTGTAACACTTCTAGGTAAGTATGAAAAAAGAACCCTGTAAGCTTAGGTCACGGTTTTAACTCTCCTGGGATCAAGCCGGGTAACCCACGGGTCCGGGAGCTGCTGCTAGCGACACGCATAAGCACTGATCTATAGTGACTGACCGGTTCGCCCGCTCGCCTTTCGCCCGCAAACGCGATGCTAGTCCCGCCAGCAAACTTTGCACCGGTTGAACGCAAGTTATATCGTGGAGCTGAGCCTCAATCTGTGAATTTTTCGTTCCTACGTACTCTTCGGTTACGAACACTGCTGTGGCTAGCAGTTGAGGACCCCAGCGAGTCTCTCTTGGCATTTGCGGATGACAACGATATAAACTTTGAGCATTTGGGATTGTTAACTGAGGGTGCGAACCCTTGGGATCCGCTCACTACACATACAGTCACAGAAGCTCTTACCAAGCTCGTAGATCCAGCAAACTATCCCGTGCTGGTGTGCTGTTCCATGGGACGACATCGCACTGGTACCGTCATTGGTTGTTTGCGCAAACTTCAGAGCTGGTCTTTTGCTAGTCTGGTTGATGAATACCAACGGTTTGCTGGTGGTCCTCGAGGAGAACGCTCTAATGTGGAGGTTTGTATAGAAGCCTACCAACCCGATGCCATGGCAGAGTTGATCCACCAGCGACATATCGAGGGATCACCGTTACCAGAGTGGGCAGTACGTGCAAACGAATTTCGGTTAAGAACACGTGAAAATAAATAGGCTATGACAAGCTTAGCATCCGGGTAACACCCGGCTATGACATCACGACATTAAAATATACTGAAGGCAGTTGCGTAGTCTCAAAGCCAACTGTGGCCTGGATACCCATTCCACTAAGAAAACCGCGTATAACACCAGCCGGGAACCATAGGTAAGGCGCTGCGAGCTCTGCAGTGCGCTGAGGCCCTTGGTTTGTGCTCATCCGTTGGCATGGTTCGAAGTTGTTGTCTATTAGCACGAACATATCGCGATGATTCGTTTTCAGGCTATCCATCTGTTTCTTGTACAACGCAATCCAAAGATCTTTACACACAAACTTCATAACGTCAAGATCGGGGCCAAGAGGTGGCCGATCTCGTGTGTAAAGTGGGGCGAGGGCCTCGCCCACTCTGAACCCGTAGAGCTCGACCCGGTATCCTACCTCCGTGGGCAGAGCCTCTTCATCATGGCCAAGCTCGATGGCTACATCACGCGTTAGAGATACTGCCTCTATAAGGAGGTAGTCGAGGGTTGATGCCGAGACCTCCATGGATTCTACCTGTAACGAGGTAGGGAGGGAGCGCTTATGGGGGTGCTATCGTATACGCATTATACATGTTGTAATTACGCATTGACACGACAATGCTTTAACGTACATACGCATATATTTATATGTGCTGATGTGGTGAAGAAGGTGTAATTAGTATACTCACAGATGGACAGAGAACGTTGAATGTAAAGCTATGGGGATGAATCTACTCTCTACTCCCTTGGAGTCTTGGGGCTCCACATTCCGGTCTTCCGCCATTCGAAATACCCGTTTAGGCAATTTTGTCACGCAGCTATATAAGCATAGATCGGGTGGTTCTGGCCTGAACAGGCAGGCGAGAGAGCCCCGAAAGAGGCTACGATGACAGTGCCAATAGAGGCAAAGATGGAGCGAGCTTCTAACAGGAGACCGCTGCTGACTACCACTGCTCGTGCTACGTTCGATCGTGTGTGCATCGTATCGGCGGTTTTAGGAGCTGGGGTGGGCGCTGGTGGAGTTGTGGCAGTCAGTAACTCCTTGTGGCAATTAGGTGCATATGTTGTGGCATTTGGGGTATTCCATCTAGCCGAATTTTGGGTCACAGCTCGCTATAATGCCAGTAGACTTGGGATGGCCAGTTTTCTACTCACTAACGGACTCGCGTATGCAGGTGCACAACTATTAGCCATTTCCGAGGTTATTTTGTATCGGTTCATTTGGAAGTATCCTGTGTCGTATCCTTGGGTCTCATTTGTAGGTCTAATCCTGGTCATGGGCGGTCAGATCCTTCGGTCGTGGGCAATGATCACGGCGGCAGCAAACTTCAGCCACCTGGTTCAACATCGACGCTCCGAAGACCATACACTTGTGACAACCGGAGTATATGGAATTGTACGGCATCCGTCTTACGCTGCGTTTTACATATGGGCATTGGGTATGCAGCTCATGGTCGTGAACCCAGTATCTCTGGTGGCTTTTGCGATTATTCTCTGGGTATTCTTCAAATCTCGCATTGATTCTGAAGAAGATTCATTAATGGCCTTTTTTGGTGACGATTATGTGCAGTACCGATCCCAGGTTCCTTCTGGAATCCCGTTTGTATAATTATCGTAACGTAATTAAATCTACTTGGATTCATGACAATGCTACTGTACAGTTTCTCCCAGAATTGGTCTTACATTGGTGTGCACCCTGCTTGGGTCTTCTCCTTGGCATATGAAGCGGTGTCATCATTCTCATAACTAGGCAGCTCATCCACTTCGACCAACTGGTGTTCGATATCTTCCACGGGTCCTTTATTTTCCTGAGAACCCATGTGGGGTTCTCCATTCAATCCTGTATTCGGTGGTTCATGTGTTTGGTCCCTGGAGTTGCCATTGACGTGCTCATCTTCTTGTTTTGGAGTAGATTCAGGTCCATGGAGTCCGGGAAGTAATTGTGAAAGTTGGTCCAGGCTCTGTTCGTTGAGCTCTGAAGCCTTGGGGAATATAATATCCAGTTGCACATACATATCGCCCGCAGCAGCGTCGCCATCGAGGACCAGGCCCTCGTTGGCAATCTTGAGAATTTGGCCAGGATATATAACAGTGCCACGAGGTACCGTGGGACGGAGCTGACGACCATCGAGTTGTTCGACCAGCGGCCTCGATAAACCGGTCAACGCCTCTTTGAGCGAAATAGATGCACGGGCATACAGATCCAGACCCTCTCTTCGGAACCGCTCATGGGGCTGAACTGAGACACGAATGATAATATTACCTGTTTGCTTGCCCAAGGCTTCGTCGGATTTGCCCTCTAGAACTACTTCATAGTCATTAGGAGCACCTCGCGGAATGTATATCTCGAAAATGCTCCGCTCTTCAACCTGCCCACCATGACAGTGCCGACAACGGTCCTTGGATCGGTATATTTTCCCTTGACCATGGCACTTAGAACAATCAATTGTGGTAGCTGCCATAATTCCTGGGGCAATTGGGCGCATTTGTTTCTTAACTCCATGTCCCTCACAAGCAGGACACTCCCGTGACTTTGCTGTGGGTCGGGCACCAGTTCCTTGGCAATGAGAGCACAACACTTGGCGAGAAGATGAAAGTTTCAGAAGGCGTCCCTTGTAAACATCCTCAAGTGGAACCTCAACTTCGACCACAGCATCATCCGTTCGCGCAATGCTTGCTCCAGAGCGCCCATTGAAGCCATTGCTATATCCATTTCCAGCGCCATTTCCAGCGCCATTGGCATGCCTGTGGCTATAGCCGTTTCCATTACCATTAGTTCTGTGTCGACCACCACTCGAATACTCTGATCCTCCACCACTGTGTCCACTCGCCCCATTAGAGAACCCAAAAAAGAATTCGTCTTCACCTGTAGCATTAAAGAAGTCCGATGCCTCTTCATACACACC
Source organism: Wickerhamiella bombiphila (assembly GCA_030561035.1). NCBI lineage: Eukaryota > Fungi > Ascomycota > Dipodascomycetes > Dipodascales > Trichomonascaceae > Wickerhamiella > Wickerhamiella bombiphila. The sequence continues at coordinate 93,662 of JAKTWK010000018.1, forward strand.
ACCTCCGTACCAATCCTGCCATGATGAGCGCATTCCTGCATCATATTCAGCGCGTAGAGCTGCATCGCCCAACGTTTCGTACGCCTCCGAAATTTCCTTGAACCTGATCTCGGCTTGTTCGCGTTCAGGCTCCGCAACTTTATCTGGATGGTGCGTAAGAGCTAGTTTCTTGTAAACTCGACGGATTTCCGCAGTGTCCGCATCGCGCGACACCCCCAAAACCTCGTAAAAGTCCATCCCACGTGTGTGTCTGTATGTTTTGATGTGCGTAGCGCGCTGACGTACTCGTCAATATGGTTCCCGCCTCCGCTGCATGACGGGCAGTGCGTTAGGAAATAAGCGGGAATACGGAATCACGACGTTATATATTACCATACCTACAATAAGAATAAATAATATTCCGAGATTAACCTCGTTAACCCTCTCAGACAGCCCGCTACGCGGTACGGAAACGATCGGGCCCCGTTACGTCACCACACCCGCCATCATGCGAGGGTACATGGACTACCTAGAAGAGGCATTCTATGATGCCACGGGGTGGGATATCGACCGATCATATGCCAACGTGGTTTTGTCGAGCTCTAATGTGCTGGATTTCACCGTTCCGCGTGGAGTTGGGCTTAGCCTGTCATCGCAGCCGTCCCATTACTCGTTCACGACCTGCGGGATCTCTACACTTTTGGGTGTATTACAAGGCTCCTGCTCATATCTATACACCTCTGTTCCGTTAGTACATGAGCCTAGCTCCACAGTACCTTTACACAAACTTGTTCAGTGCTTCAGACAGCCTCAGCAGCGCATCCTTCCATCAGCAGGTGACCGATCCAATGGAGGAACACTCTTGTATGGGCGCATGTATCTTCCTGGCCAGCCCTTGGAAGCAATGCTGATCCACAAAGTCACATCTGCTACACAACTCGTGGCAAAATGGATCTGTGACCCTCGTCTTGTGAGTCCTGTAGTTTTGACCACTTGTTTGCAGCGTAGTACTCCAAAGTGGACGAGTGAATATCTATGGTCGAGCCATGAAAATCTTGTAGGGTTTAGAGCTCTCATTAATATGGCTACATGGCACCGAGATGGCGATCCAAGTGTTCAGAGCCGTCTAGCCTCTGGTCTTGAAGTCTTCTATGCTGCGTCTAAAAAATCACCAGGACTCTCCCTGGCAACGCGCTATTCGACCCATTCGCGCTATACAGCAGTACCTCTCACGTTGACCCTGGTTTCAAACCCTTTAATGGGGAGCGTATCCATCGCATATGCCCTCAAACCAACCGCTTCCAGTGCATTTTCATCTCGCTATGACTTCAATTTCTATTCATATATGTCTGATTTGACTGTTGGTGCTGAATTATGGCGGTCAAGGCCCATATCACTGCAAGCAAAGGCCCCAGACGATCGTGAAGGCCCCATATCTGTATTCAAAGCCAGCACGAGTTTGGCCTCACAAACCGCAAAATTTGTGTGGGAAAGCTCCTATAGAGGGTTTCTAATATCAACAGGCATTCACTTTTGTTATGGTGACCGTGCCACTCCCGCTCACATGGGCTTGGAGCTCGTGTATTCGAACTAACTAAAACACATAACTTACCGCACGGAATAGGCATCCGCGCATAATATAATTAGAAGTCTGAGCATTTAATCCATAGGTCCTCAACAAACCAGCGCTGGGTAATGAATTAAGACTTGTCCCGATATTCAGACTAGGGCATGTGCCAACAGGTGATGTTTAGGACTCCTTTAAGAACCAGCTTTAGGAGTATCCTTATCATTACTCCTTGTCATGTACAATTTCCTTGTTCTCCTGTAGGTCATTGCTTGTCTGAGTAGCGTTACTATCTCCAATGGCAGAAAGAGAATCACCAATCTTAGAATGAGAGTTCTCGCTACCGGCAGTTATTTTTTCCAGCGTGGGATTAGTCTCAGACTGTGCTGGTTCTTGTGAATCAGACGAATGCGATTCCGATGAGTTCTTTCGTGGAATCAGACCTTGTAAACTGGGGGGGAGTGGAGGCATCTCTCCTCGAGGCAACTTAATCTCGTCCAATGACGGAAGATTAAGTCGAGGTCGCTCTGGCACCGTTGGTGGTTCTGTTTCGGGCATCATAGTGTGCAACAAAGGCCGTTTGTTAGTCCGCTTAGCATTGTGGGCTGATTCTGCTATATCATTGTCACCTGTGGATTGTGACCCATCAACTATCGTTGAATGATCCCCTTCAACCGAAGATGATGACGACTTCGGAGCAGGCACTGGAACATGCTGCATTAAAGGTGGTCTAGCGTATGCGGGGTTCAATGGTGGCAGCGGAGGCAATGGTGTCTGGGAGTCATAGCGGCTCCGACGCGGTTTTGAGGACTTCTTAGGAGGAGGTGGTGGTGCACTCACAGGAGCATTGGATTTGCGCACCTTCTCGTGGGCGAGCTGGTCATTTTTATCGATCTGCATCCACACATACCAAGGATCTGCCCGTGGGCCCCGTTGCATTACTCTCTTCATGTGCTCCACAGCTCGTGGTTTACGCGACACACATCGCTCCAGAGAGCTCGTGACTCGCGAAGGGACGCCACGAAGAAGAACTGTCACCGGAGTCCACACTAAATCTTCAGGTTTTTCTAGTTTCGGTTTGGATTTAGACTTGGGCGCCGTTGATCCTGCAGCAGCTTTAGTCCCTTTGGCTTGATTCCCACATTTAGCTTGAGCTTGAGCTTTAGCCTGGGCTTTCAACTGCTCCTTGGCCTGTTCCTCGAGTTCTTCTTCGGTGGGCTTGTGAATCGGTGTGTGCACAAAGCTCCACAAAATGTCGGTATTAGGAAGCACTTCCATCACCGCCTTCTTAGGGAGAAGAAACCGTTCATTTGGGTTCTCATCGAATTCAAATGCTACCATAATCGATTTAGGAGGTGGAGGAGGAGGCGGCGGTGGAGCTGGCATTCGTGGGGTATACTTGTATTGGAAAGACGGTGGGCGCTGGATAGGTCCCTGAACTGCAGCCTTAGCCTGGTTAATATATCCTTGGAATCTACGCACAGCCTCTGGGGGTGCTTTGCCAGTAGCCACGACCTTCATAAGGTCTGCCAGGTCTTTGTTCTTAGCAGCCATCTGCTGGAGACGAAATACAACCTGCTGATTGGGTGTTCGCTGTGGTGTATGTTGCACGGGCTTTGGCGGTTCTTCGGGTGCGCTTTTAGCTTGTTCACGCTTCTGATCCTGATCCTGGGCTTGGGGTATATCTTTCTCCGCAGTTGATTCGTGTGAGGAGTCCTTTACCACTTCCTGTGACTTTGGGTCGTTCACCTTATCCCCAGGTCCTCGCGAATCATGAGGCTTCGTCGTAATATCAGAATCTCGGGATTGTATCTCTTCAGTATTTTGGTCACTGGACAGAGTGTCTGGTTTTGAATTATTGCTTTGTGGCTCAACTTGCTTCTCTGCAGAATCCTTTTCCGGCCCCGCTGATGGTTCATCGACGACCATTTCAGCCTGAGTATCTTTTGATTCTTTAGTTTCCTCTTTTGACGGTTCCTTACTGGGAGTCTCGCTATTTTGGGGATCGAGCTTGGATTCCTTGGCAACCCCTTTCTCAGAGGTGATGCCTGACTGATTTGATTCATTCACAGACGAACCAAGGTTTGCAGAGTCATTTGTAGGCTCATTTGCTAGGTCCTTCTTGTCAGTTGCGCTCTCTGTCTCAGGGTTCTTCATAAGATCATTTGTGGCATCACTGGTGGATATATCGGTAGATGCTTTCCCACATTCCTTTACCTCTTCTGAGTCCTTGGCGAGAACTTTTGGTGTCGCCTTAACAGAATCGCTAGCAGACAGCTTCGTCGGCTCCGTTGTGGGTTCCTTTGTTGCTCCTTTTGTAGCCTCTGTCGACGTTGGCTTGGGAGGTTCCTTGGTAGGTTCCTTGGTAGGTTCCTTCGTAGGTTCATTTGTGGGTTCCTTTGTGGGCTCCTTTGTGGGCTCCTTTGTGGGCTCCTTTGTGGGCTCCTTTGTGGGCTCCTCTTCATCACTGTCATTATCATCACGCACAATGAACAGTTTCGCCTTGAATGTGTGTACCCCTACATCCATTTCACAATCACATGCTTTCACCATCTTCTCTCGTGTTGAATAGTCCGCTGGAAGGCGTTTGCCCCGGACCTTCCGCGTCCAATACGTTTCGAACATTGTTCCAGCCAGCCAGTTAGCTCGAGACGTATGGATAGCATGTGCCAATGATTTAGACTCGCGTGATCCAAGAGGGTGTCTCAGAACCGTATAGTCTGGCAACTCACGACTAACAGGGACATGATTGAGTAGTTCGTATGCTACTTCCGGGCGTGGCTTCTCGCGCTTCACCCGCTTGGGAGGAGGTTCCGGGGTTGCAAATCGATTAAATTCTGGCTCAGGACTTGAAATATCCTCTCCAAGAGCACGTAAACGTGCACTTCTCCGCCTACTCATTCTCTTGAAGTAGGAACCGTAGTCGTTAACGTCCGTGGCAAGTTCACTAGATCGTGTCTAAGCTATGATTGCATATATGCATATATCACGATATGCATATATGCAATCAGTGGGCCAAAGAAATATAAATGTACAGGATATGAATTACAGCCATAGATTTCAAGATAATCCACGAGAAATGGCATTTTTAATTCGTAGCACAGCCTCTCGGTACCCTAAAACTTCAACAGCTTCTGGAATTGATACCCCAGGTTTCGAATCAAGAAGCGCATACCGTAGTGCCGGGTACGCCTCGCGCTTGGAATACTCCTCAACGACATTCAGGATATTGCTCTTGTTCAGAGCACTGCGCAAAATCTCTATTTGGTGAGATGCAGGTGGTTTGGTGAGTCTGGGCTCATTCATCACGGTACAGACGCGAACTACGAAGTCATGAACAGATGAAACATGGGTTTTCAGCGCACAGAAAATGCTACTAGTCACACGATTGTGACCAAGCGCATTTGCCACAGAGGGTGACTCCCGCTGTAGTTGAACCCAGCAGCGCTCGGCAATCTCATTGGGCTTGAGTTGAGCAAGCCGACGAAAATGGATCTGATCAAAGAATTCCAACTTATCCATATCAACTTGGACGTTTCCCTTGGTCAAGTGCTCTAATGAAAATAACATCTCCAATTGTTTCAGATCCAGGACCTCTGATTGGCCTGGCTTCAAGTGTGGTGACCACCCCAGGAGTGCCACAAAGTTCACCACAGATTCTGGTAGTGTGCCCCTATCTAGAATTTCACGCATTCCTGTATCCGAACGACGTTTACTGAGTTTTTTGCCGCCTTTGCCTGTTAGCAAAGGAATATGCCAAAATTGTGGAGGCTCCCACCCGAAAGCTTGGTACAATGCAAGATGTTTAGGGGTAGACGGAAGCCATTCTTCACCCCGCACAACATGGGTAATTCCCATCAAATGATCATCAACTACATTTGCAAAGTGGTACGTAGGCATGCCATCGCTTTTTAGAAGTGTAAAATCATCAAACCTCACGTCGATTGGATGGCGTTGAATTTGGATGCTAGTCTGACCATGTAAACCATCAATAAAAGGTGGATACAAGTCAGGTGCTTTGAATCGTACAATATGCTCGTCAGTTGGTTCAGGATCATGAAGACATTTCCGATCGTAAGAAGCCGTGGACGGTGGTACAAGCTGCCTGGCAGATGTCGTCAAGTTATCAAGGCGATCCCTAGAACAATAGCAACGGTAAGCGTGTCCAGATTCAAGAAGTTTATTGGCGTACTGTTGGTATAGCTCGCGGCGCTCAGACTGTCGTATTGGGCCCTCATCCCATTGGATTCCAACCTCTTTCAGTGTCGTGTAAAGTTCCTGCTCTGCTCCAGGAACTAATCGTTTCCTATCAGTATCTTCCAGCCGTAGTATGAACTGCCCACCCGTATTTCTGGCCAGTAAATAGTTGTACACAGCTGTTCGAAGCGATCCTAAATGTAAAGATCCTGTCGGTGATGGTGCAAAGCGAGTACGTGCTGGGCCATTAAAAGACAGTTTTTTCGTAGCCAGTATTTGTCCTGGCCGTGGCAGTTTCGGCCTTGCCATTTCCGAACGTCAATATTGACTGGTGGTCCAAGAGATCCTCTCAAGTTGAATTATAGAGTATACTTTACGCATTATTCTACATAAGATAAAGGCTAGTACAACCTACAAATCGATCTTTCCATGAATATGGGCATTAACAAGGCTCCAAAATAGTCCCTTGTTTTCAAGTAATACGTTAGGGGTGTCGAACTCTTTGGCAATGCCTTTGTCCAGAACCAAAATTTTGTCAGAGTCCATAATCGTGTTTAAACGGTGAGCAACTGTGAAGATTGTGCGATCAGCAAATTCTTTCCGGATTGTTTGTTGGAGCACATGATCTGTTTCAACATCAACAGAGGCAGTTGCTTCATCCAGGACCAAAACCTTCGAGTCATGGAGTAGTGCACGGCCGAGGCATACCAGCTGAGACTGGCCCTTGCTAAGGTTGTCACCGTCCCCAGAAAGATCGGTATCTAGACCCTCATGTGCCTCAAAGTGCTGTTTCAGATGACAAAGTTCAAGAACCTGCCAAAGACGGGCATCATCAATGGTACCAAATGGATCAAGGTTCTCGCGCACGGAGCCGCTGAATATCTGCGCATCCTGGGGAATAATAGCCAAATGAGACCTTAAATCGCTCAACCCCAAAGTTGATGTATTGATACGGTCAATATTGATGTTGCCCTTAGAAGCTTCGAGGATACGGAAGAGGGCTAGAGTCAGCGTGGACTTTCCGGATCCTGTGCGCCCAACAATACCGATCTTCTCTCCAGCCTTCACACTAAGATGAAGATTTTTGAGCACATCTGCACCGGTAGAGTTATATCGACAACTATAATCAATAAACTCCACTAAACCCTTGTTGGGCCAGTCACCAGCGGGTTCAGTCTCGGCGATATGGGGAGGCGCTTCCTGGGGCAAATCAATGTATTCAACAATCCTATCCAAACCTACCGCTGCCACTTCGAGATTAGCAACTTGGCTAATGATGTTGGCGACGATCATCCCTATCTTATTGGTGAATTGGAGAATCACACCGATAGAAGCCACACTAAGATGACCGCGAACAACAAGCACCAGCGACGACATGATAGCCGAAAGTCGCAGCACAGTTGTCACACACTGAATCCGCCATGTTAGCCAGCCCTGAAGGTTTACTTGGACAAATCTAAGTTCAATCCAGTTGTTCTGCCGGACCTTGTATAAATCAATAAACTGCTCGGTACGCCCGAAACCACGTACCACGGTAGCACCTTTAAGAGTCTCTTCAATCTGCGCTAGCATTGGACTGTTAGCAGCTTTGACAAGACGTGAAATTTGTCGAGACGTCGGTACGTATAGTTTTCTGAATCGTTGGACCAAAAAGAACATCGGAATAATGGCAATAATCGTTAGAGGTGTAGCTCCAATGATATAAATAGACAGCAGTACAATGTTGAGGCCATTGCGCATGAACGTATACAAACTCTGAGGCAAGGACGTATCCAACAAGTTGATATCACCTGTAAACCGGTTAAGAATACGACCCAGTGGAGTCGTATCAAAAAATGACATGGGCGAATGCATAACGCGCCACAACATTTTTGCATGGAACTGCTTGGCTGCTGCAATTGATAGCACAGCAAGGAACCAGTAAAAGCTAATAATGCTCAACACGGCATTTAGAACAGTGGTGATCAAATATAAGCCAATGTACCACTCCGCCGGCCCAAGACTTGTGAAACGATGGCCTGAAATAACACCAAGCCACACACTGATACTGTTAATTGTCGCGACAGATAAAATGGTTAATCCAAGACCGACGGCCAACTTTGGCTTGCTCAACACTCTCAAATATCGCTTGTATACGCTGAGCGCCGATGTGGCCTTTTCAGCGCTTTCATATTCATTCTCTTCATCGGCACGTCGCCCATCGGAAATAGCCAGATGCTCAGCATCTACTAATGGTAGTTCACCAAGTTGTGACTCATTTCGGGCGCGTACATGTCCCTTGCGGTCATGGGCCTCTAGGGAATCGACGGAACCATGCCCAAACTCACGAATCAATCGATATGTGGGAGAGACGTTTCGATGATCAAGTAGCTCTTGAATTGATAGCTGTTCTAAAACCTTTCCATCTTGAACTGCTACAATCAAAGATGCATGTCCTAATATCTTGACATAGTTAGTTGCGAGGATAACAGTGCGTGAGCTTAATAGACCATCTTTGGTGAATAGAGAGTCTATGAGTTGGCGCGCAACGTGTTCATCCACTGCACTTAATACATCATCGAGCAGGTATATATCTGCACGGGAATAAATAGCACGAGCTAGAGCCACTCGTGCCTTTTGCCCACCACTGAGTGAAATCCCTCTCTCTCCCACTTCTGTTTCATGCTTCTTTGGCATTTGCTCCACATCTTTGTCAAGTGCACATGCCCTTATTACTTCGTGATACCAAACTTCATCCCAGGACTGACCAAATACGATATTGTCACGGAGACTACCATTCTGGAGCCATGGTTCTTGGCCACAATAGGCGATTCGCCCTGACACTGTGACGGAACCTGAACTAACAGATAACTCACCCGCAAGTGCCTTAAGTAAAGCAGTTTTACCCGTTCCAACGCGGCCAGTGATGCACACCAAATCACCGGCTGATGCTTGTAGGGACAAGTTGTGTATAGCTACAGCTGCAGGGTCATCAGGATTTGACCACGATATAGTAGCATCATTCACATCAATGTTACCAGGCTCTGCACCTATTGTTGGGCGGTAGTAGTTGGCATAGGACTGTTCATCTTGATTAAACAGTTCATTAATACGCCTATTAGCAGCAAGAATCTGCATTAGCATGGTCACCACTTGAGGAAGCATTCCTGTTTGAATCGATACAATGGTCAATAGCATCAGGGTCGGAAACACAATATCGGGTGATAAACTGCCCATCTGCCAATATAGGAAGCTCACAAAGATGGCAATTGCTACGAGATCATCGGCGATGGCCCAAATACCATTGTTAACAGCAGTGATGCGCAAAAAGTCCCGCAATCGCATCAGCTCATTGCCATCACGCTGAGCTGTGATGCGGTCATGGTATGGCTTTTCCCAGGCATAAAGCTTCAAGCTCTTGATATTCCGCAGAATATTGCTAGTAGCTTTAGTGCGTTTATCTAGTTGTGCCATCCAGGCCGGATATATTGGCATGCTCAGCTTTGAAGTATAACCTGTGAAGGCCGAAAATAGTCCTAAAACAATGCCTCCAGCAACTACAGGCATACCCACCAAGAGCCACAACTGATAGAGCGCCAGAATAAGCATAATAGGACAGGTGACCACCATTATCACAACATCAGACAGCGTCAGTATGAAGTTAGTGTCGACGCTAACTAAATTGACAATCTTACCGGTATCATATTCTTTCCTGGCACTAGGTGCTAGTCGTAAAGCCTTCCGGTAAATCGTGCCGGTAAGCGATGCTCTGGAAGTCACATCAATTTGGCTTTGATATAGGTTGCTGATCTTGAATAAAGCCGACTCCACAATGGGCATGAGCCCTACCATCATACCAAAGTACACACAAGGGAACAATTTGCTGGTACCATCAATATAATTCTGCAGTAGTCGGAACATAGTACTAAGTACCAATGGTTCAAATAACCATATAAACTCTGCTATAACGTCAACGACCAGCATAGCTGCAATCTTACCTTTGAGAGCGTCGAGAATACTCAAAAGCAGCCGGAAACGGCTCCCCTTGTGACGGCCTAGAGCCTCTGTTAGCAGCTCATGCGCAGCACCTGCATTCATATCAAAAGGAGGCAATGGTATATTTTCGCGATCTAGCTTGGCCGTCGTGCCTCGTCTCAGCATAGGTGTAACAAAGCCCATTGATACCTTCTCAAATAAAGTGGCAGCATCAAACATTCGTGTAGTCCTATCTCCATACTTTTGTTCGGTTGTTGGTTTGTGAGCGTTTGGCGACGATTCGATACTCAGTTCTATCACAGAAATTGCCAGTAGAACCAGATAGATGACCACCATATCTGAGCTACCGCGGTACCACTGGTAGGCCACCATATTCAATGTGACAAGGATAGACCCTAGCCAATAGCACAGCAGACCAGAGAGACCTACTTTCACTCTCCCCACTTGAGACCAGTGACCAAATGCAGCTACAGCTGCCCCAGCTGCTATCACCCACTCCGTGGGCTCTGGCGAGCTATGGTTAAGTAAGGGTATGGTTAGCCATAAGACGACATTTACAAGAGCCAAAATAACATCTATAAGGCTCCACACAGAGGCAGGACCTCGCTGGTGGCTCCAGAGTAGAGGAATCTCAAGTGCAAGCACTCCCGCACTAGCGAGGGCAATGCCAGCACCCAATAAACGAGTCACACATGACGACACAAAGCCAGTTTTTGGATCAAAGAACCCACATTCAAACATAAAAGTGACTGCAAAATCACTTGAGAGATTTGATCGTAGTTAAATAATACAGATCCGTTTATCGACTTCTTTCAATATGCAGTCAATTGCTGACTAGTCCCACGTTACATGCAGATCGCATGGAGTCATAGCTGACAAGATTAAGGAACGCTGCATATGAGCACGCGACATAGCCACGAGTCAAGCAGTAGAGCGATCATATGAATCGCAGGGGCATGTAAGGTAAACCTGTAAGGCGAGTAGCGGATAATTGATTTTGCGGGTGGTCGGCTCGTTATCGTCTTACAGGGTGTCAAGGTTGGGTCATTGATTAGCTGATTGGCTGGTATCACTGGTATGGGTCAGCTGACTTGTGGATATGATTTAAACGGCTCCAGCCTGCCCTTACGCACATCGGGATGAGCGGCCTCCTAGACATTCATGTGCTGGAGGGGACGGTCAGCCGAGTATCGACGCTAACGGATTCCATTGCCCGACAAGCTGGAGTTGTGAGTGGAAGAGCAGAACAGGCTCGCACGGCTCTAGGCCCCGGAAACAAGCGTTCACGCAACATCGATGAGTACAAACGAAATGCACAGAGAGTACTAGAGCGAATCAGCCAGCTCGAAAACCGTGCACAGGCTGTGAAAGAGGCATCACGCAAGCCAGGAGTAGAGGGTGTTCGCCGTACAGATGCTGAGGTCCAGAAACTTGTTAGCGATCCGTTCTACAGCCAGTTTTACCGGGTAGTTGCCGATGCAAGATCCGCTCGCTTGGGTGCACTAAGCCAAGTTGAGACTCGCCTCAACAATGCTGCATCGACCTTGCTGCAGCCACTTGATGGTTCCTTGTATCTAGGGTCGTCACGTCCACTTCCTGAATACGATCCAGTTGCGCTAGCTGAGCTGCGCAGTGCAACTACCGAGCTGGAAGGCTTGAATGCTGGTGATCGTGCGGACTCATATCTCAACGAAGCTGTATCACGGTTTTTATCCCAATCTTTGAGACCGGTAGGCCAGGGTACCACTTCTCATGGACTAAAGGCGTTTGGGCTACTGGTCGAGGATGTTAGGACATACGCTGTGGACGCTATGAGTACAGCATTTGGTGCTTCCAGTGATCGGACACGCCGTCTTGCACAACATGCTGGTCAAACTGCTCAGAGTGAACTATCTCGTGTTACTCGATCCATCGCCACTGACTCCCAGCGGTCATCTATGGGGTCCACCTCAGCATCAACAGCACCCGCAGGGGTTTCTACAGCAAAGTCTGGACCTGCAATTCCTTCTGCTCCGTCGCCAAAGCTTGGTAGTAATGACTCTACTGAGTGGTGGGCACTCTTTGAGCTTATTGACTCTGGACGAGTTGCTCGCTTTGATCAAGCCGAATTCACTCAATATAAACAGGACGGGCTTAATCGTCTCAAGTCAGTATTTGGGGAGATTGATAAGAAAGTACGGCAAGGTCCTATTGGACAGGAGCCAGGAGTGGCACCAGCCACTATTCAAGTCATGGGTATGCTTCGAGGACTTTCAAGTCAAGAGGCCCGAGGTGGAATTGATATCGTGCTTGCTGAAGTTGCTGCTCGTGGTCATTTACCAGACCCTCCCCCTGTTTGGGCAGCCAGGGGACCAGTACCGTCGCCAGCAGCTCGGGCAAACCCGCTTCCTCTTTTCGTAGCAGACTGCATTGAACAATTATACACCAGTCTTGGTTCGCGGGCCTCTGAAATTATGAAGGATCGCACGAAGCGCGGTGTATTTATGCTCATTAATCTCAGTGCTGTGGACCATTCATTCAAGTCCGAAGGCCTCAATCAGGCTCTCGGTGGTGTTGGCAGAGAACGGTTAACCCGTCTCACCAACTTGGCAATGAAGGATTTCCTTTCGGAATGGGGTCAACTGGCACCGTATCTCATGGACGCAACAGTTACTTCAGGTGGTCATCAGCCAAAAGGTAAACTTACGGGCAAAGACCGCGAGGCGGTCAAGGAGAAGTTCCGCCAGTTTAACACCGAGTTTGAGGTGCTAGTGGAGAAGCATCGTCGCTATAAGATCACAGATCCTGAATTGCGGCAAAGAATGGCGCGGGAGATCCGTGGCCTCATTGGCCCATTGTACTATCGGTTTTATGATAAGCATCGTGGTGGCGACTTCACCAAGCATATCGAAAAGTACATCAAATGGGACAAATCGCAATTCGACGGATTAATTACATCTTTATAATGACCTTTTAACGATATGATAAAAGTACTCGTAACCTATTTAACCGATTTCCTACGCCAACAACACCCGGTATTTCACGCTATCATAATACTCGCTAAGCTTGTAGAGACAACATATCTTAGATCTACTTCACTTCGCTGGTTCACATGTAGCATGAAGTGGACAGTGTGCCACGTTCTTAAATTATATTCTGTTATGGTGCCGAGGTCCTAAGGCTGTCGCCAATGTTAGAGTAGGAGGAGAATAAATAAAACCAGTGTCAGCACGGCAATCAGCATACAAGATCCTCCTTCTCGAGTTTTACGATTGATTGTTTCCACACGCCGTCGGGCTGTATCCAGAGTTCCCTGTGACCGGGTTGTTTGGGCTTCAACATCATCGAGTAAGTCAAGATGAGTGCGGAGCTCATCGTCGATAGATGTACCAAGTTGGTGCTGCCTCCCTACACTTACAGCCAACGTATCCAATCGCCTATCTTGGTCCAGTATAAGCTCTTCATTGTCATGATACAGCGTCGAATTGGCATCCGGATTATAGTCAGTATCTGGATCGTCTTTGTATGGTACTGAGCCAGACTCTAGCGAGACACCAGGTGAAAACCGCACCTTTTTCTTCGGTGAAGATATGCTAGACTTCAATGCTCCCTTGGATGCCGCGGATTCTGATGAAACTAGAGCAGGGGTTAACGCATGCACTGGAGTTCGGGACATATCGGGTGCGGGGGCTAAAGCAGCATGTGGTGTGAGCTCGTATGATGAACCATCTATGGGCAAATCTTCAAGTTCAGTGAGCATTTGCCCATAGTCTTCGATTATATCTGATGGAAGGATTTGGAACGCATGTTCCAAAGACGACTTAACACTACCAAGAAGAGTTACAAGGTCATCAAGCTCCTGTGCACTTGGCTCCATATCCAAAAGTATAAGTCGGTTTTGTTCGCGAATTGTGTCGCGTAATTGCTCCAGTTGGAGCCGCAAACGTTCCACAGACACCATATTGACGGCTGAGGTGGCCTCAGGTCCGATTATACCTCCGTGTCTTTGTGCGTAAAGTTAGATACTAAACACAGTTATGTGCTTGAGTCTACCAACTTGATGAGTCCAGGTAGAAGCCACGGAGCATGATGAGCTTTGTTTATTGGGTACCCTGGAGTAAATATATCTAGATATCTGTACTTAATAGTAGCAGTATGTGCTATTTTATTGATGTGTGTTCGTGTTTTAGTAGAGAAAAATTAACATTATAGGCATACCAAATATCGTCGTCGCCATGATTTATTTATATACAAAAAAATAATATAATAAAAAGATTATGATATATTATATTATTATTGACACTATGTTTGCAATTCTTGAGCACAGAGGCTTCATAAATACATGGAATTTGAAACATTTAAGGGAAGTGGCCTTTTCTGGGTCCAAAGTAGGTGCCAGGTTTCACGGTAAGCCGAGGATTGGCCTGCTTACTGCTAAGCTCAAGGGCTGTATCATTGCCCCACCATGAAATTGAGGCAAGGTGATGGTACTGAGTGGAGAAAAATAGAATTAATTGGCCATAGAGGTATCCACTTGTGACACCTGCATAAGTCAAATAATTGTACTTCTTCCACCAGCGAGGGAAGTACTTCGGCAAGAACCACTGGAACACACCACCAAGGTACAGCCACGGAATGTAGTACATCAGGTTGTAGGGTGCCCAACCATTAAGAATACCACTGATGATAAGCAACTCGTTGAAGCTATAGAGCCAGCTGCAGCTGATAAGTGACTTCTTCCACTCGGGCATATCAGGTTTTGTGAACCGTCGCTTCATCCAAGGCACAACAATACGGCGAGCTAACCAGAATGGGATCGGATAACCAGCACCAATAACGAAGCACCACTTCATTTTCGGATAGATGCCTTTGAATAGTCTTACAGGACCAATGGTGCCCCATTGCACTGCCGCATTAAAGTAAGTGCGAATATCTTGACAAGTATACCCATCTTTATTGTTAGGGTTGCACATGTCAGGAATACTATCTGGCGAAACTTGCCACAACATCAAGCCTGACTGCACGAAAGAGTTGGCAATCATAGAGAGAAGTTGGAGGCGGAAAAGAGGCCTGGGAGCAAGCCCACAGTAGTGTGCCATCTTCTGGTTGGTCAAATAGCTGTCAGTCTCGATCATGAAGTTGGTACCAAAAACCTTCGAAATCTGCAGTGCATTGGCATTACCCTGGTTGGTGATACCGATAATTAGTTCGTACAACACATTGATCGTGATCTGCTGATAGGTAATGGCATACAGAACACCACTAGGAATCATAAAGATGGCAGATAGTGCAATAGCGAAGAAAATAGTCCACACTGGCGTATTTGTGAATTTATACCCTTCCACACAGCCAATTGCCATGGCAATACAGCAAACGAGCACAATCAGGTACCACCACTCAGGAACCTCCTTATATCGGCGCTGAGCCCTCATGAAACGGTCATCATACCTCTCCATTACTCTGCGTGGGTGCAAGAAAGTACTTCCAAAGATCATTGCAGATTCCTTGAAAATCTTCCAATAGTTCAGAATGGCATATACGATCAGTGCAGGGTACATTGCAAAGAATGAACCATAAAGAACAACATTACCCGCGCCCCAGTAAGGGAGCGAGTAGGATTGATATTTGGCCTCGTCAAGCTTGAATTCAGAATTGAGAATATTGGACACTTCATACGGGGCTCCAGTATTATCATATAACTGATTTGAGTTGATGGGCATGTATGCAGTATTTGATACATTTAGCCAGAATACGGCGCAAATCGCGAGACCTCCAATGGTTGCACCAATTAAGGTCATGACTGTGGAATACCAAGGAGCCACCAACGGAGTCATTAGGAATTCAGAGGGGTCCATGCTTGGGAAGATATTGAATGCGAGACCACTTTGAACGCCACAAATCCACTGCAGATTCTGTGAGTTAGGGTTGATCCATGCCATCCAGTCGAAGTATGCCAAGAACTGGAATACGAACTGAGTGATCCACAGCCATCCGAAAGCCAGGACCAAAACAATCCAGAAATATTCATAGCCCTTCAAGCGCCATCCGTTGACATTCTCGCGTGCCTCTTTTCTGACTAGAGTGCGAGAAACTGCAATTGTTGGCAGCACATAGAACCAGACCAGCTTTGTGGGATAGACCAGAAAAATACGGAAAAGACCTGCAAGACCAAAACCCATAGTATTACTGGAAAGGGTCAGCAGAATGATGAACCCAAAAGACTGAGCGCTGGGTTGATTGAAGAAATACTTGTTTGCCATGGAGATTACTGCAGATTGACTGTATGGCGCGCTACCACCCACACTCATGCCACAGGTAGCTAGCATTTGCTCCTTAAATGTCCAAGGGCCATCCCCAAACTTGAAACGGTAGCCAAAGCCCAAGGGGAACGAGAATCCTGGGATAAGCGCCAACGCCCTACCCGAATATGCAATAAGAATTTGAAGGGCCGTAGACCCTAATGAAATGGCAGGGAAACGAATGGCAAAGAAAGTGGCAAGAACTGATCCCGCACAACTCCACAAAATAGATACAAAGTACACACGGAAGTTTTCGTAACCTTCGGGGTTGTCTTCATCAAGAGGTCTCGTAACAGCTCGGACCTCTGGATAGATTGACCAATCGTAAATCAAAAACGCGTCAAATTTGCATATAGCCTCGTATTCTTCAGGTGTCATGCTATCCGGTGGTACTCCTTCTGAAAGAATCTTCAAATGCTCAAGGTAAGACGACGACAGTAAAATATCATCATAATGCTCCTCATAAGCTTTGCGTATGATGTCTACAGATTCCTGAAGAGTGTGGTCGTCAAGGTGAGCACTGATAATCTCAAGATCCTCTTCGGTAAAGCTCCCATTGACAAAGTGTTCCAGATCCTCGAGCAAAGCTAGATCTGTGGGATTATTCCCTCCGGAGCTTGCTGTCGTCTCATACGGGAGTTTCTCTTTGCTGAGCGAGTGCTCGGACGATGACATCCTAAAAAACGAACCACTCACCAAATAGATCGAGATACGTGTATATATGGTTTGTCTTATCAGTATGCGGCACGGCTACTGGGCTCAACTTCGGATCAGGGTTAGGGCGTAACGCCAATTGGAGTGGAAATTACCTCTCGTGTAATTGGTGTGCCGTCCTCTACAGAGTAGAGTATGAATTATGATCCACCTGGTAATAATTCCCGGCGGGGACTTCACAGAAACTCGAATTATCCGACTGGTGATTAGCACCCGCCAACTTTTTTTTTACTTTTTGCATGGAGCACATGATTCGAACCGCACACTGTGGGGCCGTAGCTGAGTTAACGAGGTAGCCCCTCCGTACGGCGCTACTGAGACTTAGGTAATCCAGATAAGAGTCATGCGTCATGCATCCATTGGTATATCATCGGACGAAAAGCCTATGACGCAGCAGTGATCAAGCGTTGCTTGCAGGGAGAACCAGTAGTTCCAGCCGTTGAGCGGCTTAGCACAAGTAACGGTTTATAGTTTCTAAGACCAAGGGTCCAGCGTGATATCAACATCATTTGTAGACTCAATACATAGACGTTACAACGATCTGCAAAGACGTGTGAAGGTTATCTAGGGAAAGTACCTTTCCTTGGTCCAAAATAAGTGCCTGGGGTCACTACAAGCCGGGGGTTAGCCTGCATAGTACCCAGTTCAAGGGCCGTATCATTTCCCCACCATGATATTGAGGCAAGGTGATGGTACTGAGTGGCGAAGAAAAGGATGAGTTGACCATAAGAAAAGCCACTGGTAACACCCGCGTAAGTCAAATAATTGTACTTCTTCCACCAGCGAGGGTAATACTTAGGCAGGAACCATTGGAACAGAGCACCTAAATAAAGCCACGGAACGTAGTACATCAGGTTATATGGGGCCCAACCACTGATTACTCCCATAAGGAGAATCAACTCATTGAAGCTGTTGAGCCAGCTAAAAGTAATTAGGGCTTTCTTCCATTCAGGTATTTCAGGTTTAGCGAACCGCCGTTTTAGATATGGTACAATGAAACGCCGGCTAATCCAAAATGGAAGGGGATACCCGGCACCGATAAGGAAGCACCATTTCATTTTTGGATACACACCCCTAAACAGCCTCACCGGACCTATTGTACCCCATTGTACTGCTGCATTGAAGTAGGTGCGAATACCTTGGCACGTGTAACCATCTTTGTTGTCAGGGTCACACATCCCCGGGATACTGTTTGGTTCGACCTGCCACATCATCAAGCCAGATTGCACAAATGAGTTACAGATCATAGACAGCAGCTGGATTCGGAACAAAGCCCTGGGGGCAACACCACAGTAATGCGCCATTTTCTGGTTGGACAAATACGTATCAGTCTCGATCATGAAGTTAGTACCGAATACCTTAGCAATTTGTAGAGCATTAGCATTACCCTTGTTTGTGATGCCAATTATCAGTTCATATAGCACATTGATCGTTACCTGCTGGTTCGTCATAGAAAATAGGACACCACTAGGAATCATAAACACAGCAGAGAGCCCAATAGCAAAGAAGATAGTCCACACTGGCGTATTTGTGAATTTGTAGCCTTCCACACAGCCGATCGCCATGGCGAGGCAGCACACGAGTACGAGCATGTACCACCACTCTGGCACTTCCTTATATCGCCGCTGAGCCCGCATAAACCGGTCGTCATAGCTGTCCATAACTTTACGCGGGTGTAGGATAGTGCGGGCAAAAATGAGTCCTGAATCTACGAATATTCTCCAGTAGTTCAGAATAGCGTATACGATCAGTGCAGGGTACATAGCAAAAAATGCACCGTAGACCACGACATTACCCGCGCCCCAATACGGGAGCGAATATGATTGATACTTGGCTTCGTCAAGCTTGAAGTCAGAATTGAGAATATTAGACACTTGATACGGGGTGCCAGTGTTATCATATAATCGATTCGAATTGATGGGGAAATATGCCGTATATGATACGTTGAGCCAAAACACGGCACATATAGCCAAACCACCTATAACGACACCAATCAAGAGCATCACCGTCGAATACCAAGGAGTCACTAGAGGTGACATGAGGAACTCGGAAGGGTCCATGCTAGGGAATATATTGAACCCAAGGCCACTTTGAACACCACATATCCACTGCAAGTTCTGTGACTTTGAATTGATCCAAGCCATCCAGTCGAAGTATGCCAAGAACTGAAATACGAACTGAGTGATCCACAGCCATCCAAAAAATATGACCAAGGTAATCCAAAAGTATTCATATGTCTTGAAGGGCCACCCATGGACTTTCTCACGTCGTTCAGGCTTCACCAGACTCCGAGATAGGGCAATAGTGGGGAATACGGAGTACCATATCAGCTTGGTCGGGTAAACCAGGAAAATTCGAAAGAGACCTGCGAGACCAAAGCCCATGGTGTTACTGGCAAGAGTTAGAAGAATAATAAATCCGAATGATTGTGCATTGGGCTGATTGAAGAAGTTACTGTTGGCCATAGAAATAACTGCATACTGACTGTAGGGTGTGGTACCGCCAACACTCATACCGCACGTGGCAAGGGATTGTTCTTTAAAGGTCCAAGGTCCATTTCCAAATTTGAAACGATAGCCAAATCCCAATGGGAAGGAGAACCCTGGAATATACGCTAAGGCTTTGCCCGAATACGCGATAAGAATCTGAAGGGCCGTGGACCCTAATGAAATGGCAGGAAAACGAATGGCGAAGAAGGTGGCTAAGACTGATCCTGCACAGCTCCATAAAATAGACACAAAGTATACGCGGAAGGATTCGTAACTTTCGGGATTATCTTCATCAAGTGGCCTCGTAACTGCTCGGACTTCTGGGTAAATAGACCATTCGTAGATCAGAAAGGCATCAAATTTGCAAATAGCTTCGTATTCCTCAGAATCCATATTTTCAGGTGGTACACCCTCAGCAAGAGTTTTCAAATGCTCATAGTACCATTGTGATAGTGAGATATCTCCTCGGTGTTCTTTAACTGCTTTTCGCAAAATTGCTATAGCTTCATCCAAGGTGCGGTCATCAAGATGGGCACTGATTATTTCAAGATCCTCTTCAGAAAAACTGCCATTGACGTAGTGCTCGAGGCCTTCGAGCAGTTTCAGGTCTGTGGCCCTATTTGTATTTGGTGTAGCATACTTCTCATACGGCGGTTTCTCGTCGTTGACTGACGGTTCAGAAGAAGACATCCCAAGGTCTTTGGATTTCCGATTATGATGCCAGAAGCCATGGTGATAGATATATGTCATATTCTCTTATCGTTGTACGGCTCTGGTTGTATGTCGCGTTAGATTAGGGCTAGGTAGAAAATAAACTCACAAGATACCGTTGTCCCTGATTTCACTGCTCTCACCTCTGATAGCAGTGCATGCATTGACTTGCTGAATATCAATTATATCATTGTACTTGAAAGCAGGCAAGGTTTTAGGCATGTTTTTGGCGTCCCTACGACTTTCTGTAGAGGGGCCGGCATATGACTGGGCTATACGTAATACATAAGTGGCTAATATACCCATGCGGCCCCAAATGGACGTACTGAAAATTGAGTAATACAGATATGACTCCCTGATTTCACGCACCCCACACAGTGTCCCTGATGAAGCGATACGTTACGGTATACCAACAAAACGAATAGGAGAATAAAACTGTTATTTAATGCGCAATCCATAAGATGGTTAATATGCTCCTTGTGATTCCCAATTTCTCGGGCTCAACTATACTACTTACTGCATGCTATTGAAGGCATATGCATGGCTAAACATTAATATGCAGCCCATGGTTATGGGTTATGTGTGGATTAGTCACCAAAATATATCAAAGTGCGAAGAATACGCCTAATCGTAAATGCTATTCTTGCGTTATCCTGCATGAATCTGCACAAGATTACCATGACCTGCCCAAACCTAAACTTTGAATCTATATTCTTGATCTATCCCAGTTTAAGGACAGTTATTGGCTAGGTCGCGTGAGATATAATGCCAACATAATAATAATAGTAATAGCGGCATAGTAAGGATAGAGTGCCAAAAATCCTAATGTCAGTGCCGTCTTACCTAGAGCAACCATGCGGTCAGTGCGGCGTATGCTACTAGCCCACTTGTATAGCATAGCACCGGAAAATATGACGGTTTCTGCCACCAACATTGGAACGTTCCAATTGATATTATCGGCCTGTGCTGCAATTCGGCCAATATTCCCAGAATACCCCTGGACTGACAACTCCGGGCAGTCAGCACTCGTTGATAAGGCCTCGGAGTTGGATGCTGCAGCTTTCGAGTCAGCATCAAGCGAACTACTGACACCAATTGGAGCCGCTCTATCAGCGTCTACTTGATCCTGTGGGCCAATGCGACCGAGGAGAGATAAGGCGCCAAGACCGGCTGCATGTCGCCCAAGACCAGGGTACATGCGGAACCGAGTATGTAGGGTGAGGGGGGAAAGGATGTCTCATGATACTCCCAGCTGAAAGATTACGAAGTGGCGGCTCCACCATCAGCGCCGCCACCGCCAGTTAGAGCAATAATAACAATAGGGAGTAGGTAGTACCAGTACTTTTGCAAAAACGGTCTAGTATCTTCCTCAGCTTCATTGGAAGTATCTGCGGCTGAATCGCCTTTGATATGGGAAGATTTGGACTTTTGAATCGGCACCGTCTTATACTGAGGGGGGGCCACAACTGGAGGCCTAAAGAATCCAGCGCCAGTGTCACCAGGCCCAATACCAATATGACTTACTGATCCTGACTCGTCAAAGTATATCATGAAGGAATCCCATGATTGAGATGCATTGCCAGTGTCAAATAATGTATAGCATTCAAATGTATCGTTGCGAACAAGGCCCACACAGCCTTTTGACACCACCTTGCTAGGCTGTTCAAGGTACCCATCATTGGGGCGGATTTTACCTTTGGTTATGATCTCACCAGATTCTGTTCGCACAGCCACCATAAGGTCTGCTAACACGGTCGTAAAGAGCGCAAGGCTCCAAATCACAGCCTTCACCATCGATCCCTGACTGGATGATGTATGCGTAACTCTTGCTGACACGGCGCTTACTTCTCCGACCGTTTTTCCCTTCCCGAGGCCAATCACACGATTCCCCAATAACGATGGTGTCGCCAGCGTTCAACGTGCTGAGATGGAGCGCCCTTGTCGGCGGTGTTGTGTATGGATTCGCACACAACCGTACTTTAGCTAATGCTGCTGCTGAGCACCACGCGCAGGCCGCGTACGAGAAGAAGGCTAAGCTTATTGAAGAGGCTCGGGCCGAGTATCGGAAGCTGAACCCCCCTAAGGCGGCTCCAGCGGCCAAGGAATTCAACCTGGACGACCCCAAGTTCGATCCTGTGCAGTTCATCGAGCAGAGTGTTGCCTCGCTTTCAGCTTAAAAAAGACATTTTCCCCGGAGGTGATCTACCGGACCTATGGACTGATCGGGCTCTGTGCTCAGACATCCACTAATGTCTGCACCAGCCTTCTATCTGGTGAATGGTCCCGTGTGTATAGTTATTTACGGCGAAGGTTAAAAGTGGAGTTCATACCGGTTAGATGCTGTGCCGGTCGGTTATATACAGGAAGGCACCTATTTGTATAGTTTGGCCCACTTTTGTCGGTCCCGAATGTGTAGTAGGGCATCCTCAGGATGCATAGTGCGGGCGCGGAAGTAGACGTTGCCCTTAGGTAGTCCATATTTGGCCACTACTGCAGGAGTAGACATGTCCCACTTGGTCCGCCATAGATGCGCTCCCACAGCATCCAGACGGTATTCATCGGCAAATGCACGAATGTCGAATTTAGAGCGAGGTATCTCGGCGGTATCCGGGAGTTTTTCAGTTTGGCGAAATACCCACACACATAGACGTTGGCCCGGGGCATTCTTTTCTGGGTGAGGTGGGACATAATCGGCCCATACATTTGCCTTTGTCCAATCCACCATGGGGTCGGTGAGAGGTGCCTTCACATTAGTGGCTGCAAAGTGCAGCGAAGTTGAAAATGAATCGGTTGCCAGATCGGGCACGTCCGGGTTCACAATCAGCACAGTGTAAAGCTGTGACTGTAGAGGAACATCAAAGTCGCGGATTTGTAGCTGAGGAACTCGCTCGCATACAGAATTTTGGACCCACTCACCAGGCTCAAGCCATCGACGAGTGGGCGTCACAAATTGCAAACGCACATCAGACCGCGGTTCCAAAGTCGGTAGAGTATCTGGAATTACATGGTGTTGCTCGATTCGCTGCATGAGCACAAGCATATCATGTGCTTGCCAGTCCCGGCGCCAAAGATACCGGAAAACTGGCTGAGTGGCATCACCAGCTCCAATCCGGTGGTTGTACTTGACTTCAGGATTATGGAGATCAGCCTTGGCTAAAAGCATTTCTTGCTCAGGAGATCCGGCAGGTAGTGACTCGGCGCGTTTGCGCAGCGCAGCCGATTCATTGTTCACCAATTTTAGTGCTTCATCAAACGCAGGCCCGAGTCCTTCGGGGGACTGATATCGTGCACGCGCCCAACGACTGCGTAATGATGGGGGGCCAGTCTTTGGAATTCCGTTTAGCACGGCATCCCGAATCTGCTTGTTAGCTATCCGCATCCAGGTCGACTTGGAGCCACTGTAGAGTCGATCTCGTGGACCGTGAAAAATTTCGTAAGCAGTGTCGATGAGGATGCGAGCACATTGAAATAGATTTGGGATTACAGGCAATGCTGCGGCTACCATATAAAGTTCATAAATATGTATATACTCTCTATTCCATGCGAAACGTCATATTTCCCTTCAATAAGTTGACTAGTTGGATAGCTGTCTAGCTTGGGAATTCAGACATCATGCATTACCACTGGAAAGAGTATGGAAATACAATCTCAGATATACATATTTCCATATATAATGGTTTAAAATGAGCGTTTACGCCGATATTCCAAGCACATTACTCCAATCCACTACTGTATCTTAGAACGGCAATGCGTAAGCAGAGGTGTATGCATACCTACGTTGGAGCGCTGGCGCTTCTGGCTTCGTCTGCGGCAGCCCAGGCTGAAATACACATCCCAGACTTTCTTGTACAACCTTATTTTGATGTTCAGTTTGTTGAAAAGCTTCCTGAAGTTGCCGTTACTCGGGGATCTAGAGGGGTGCGCATGCGATATCTCAATGAAGCATATACGTGCCATCTTCCTATCAATGCTACACTAACACCAAGTCCTACAGTTCCTGTTGCTGATGAGGAAATTCTAGAGTCGGCGCGTGAGGTTATATCTGCTCTATCTGGACGCTGCCATTTGTGGCGCGACGAATACTGGGCATACAAAATATGCCACCACACTGATATTCTACAATTTGAGCCGAGGTTTGACGATTCTGGGAAGATTTATATTGCAGACAAAGGACTCCAGAAGTATATTCTTGGACGATCTGACTCTCCAAATGCCACAGCTAGCCAGGCGCAGAGTACGTTGGTGCGGGGCCGCAACATGATGCAAACCCATATGGACACGGGTGATATCTGTGACATTACAGGTGAGCCTCGTGAGATCAACATGCTTTACTTCTGTGATCCTCAAGCTACTGGAGTCCCGCAGGTGCGATCATTCGTTGAAATGTATATTTGTTCGTACGAAATGCAGGTGGGAATCGCAAGTTTATGTGATGTTCCCAAATTCCTCCCTCAGGAACCGGAATCCAATGCAATATACTGTGTTCCCGAATCTGGCAGACTCGTTATTCCGGGCCGCGAGTATGTACTGGCAGAAGGACCGGGCCCTTCCCACACCCAGACCACGGAGTCACAGACAGAAGCTACGGATGGAGTAGAGGATATTGGCCGGACTACGGAGTTAAATGAATCCGAAGGGACTTCTGAGGGAATTCTGGAGCCGGGGGGCAGCTGGAAAGACGATGAGGATATATTATCATTCGGGGATCAGAGTGATACGGAGGACATTGGACATGATAATGAGCATACCGATTTTAAAGACCAATACTTCGAAGATGCTGCACATGATTCTGAGGAACTTGATGGTGAATATGTGGATGATGAACCTCTTGACAATTATGGTGGCGAACTAAATAGCGAGCCGGATTCGGGCCCTGAGGGTGCTGGTGAGGAGTTTACTGAAGAGTACAGTCAAGAGATTCCAGAAGATTTTCCTGAGGAGTCTACGGATGAGTTTGCTGAGGAATTTGTTGAGGAATATATCGATCCTACAGAAGAGTTTAGGGAGGAGTTTAAGGAGGCTTCTTATCTTCATGCTTCGAACACTGATGATCCCAGTTCCACACTCTCAGAGGAAAATAATATACATGATGAACTATAGCACTAGCGCATTAAGCTTTCTATTGCATCGAACTCGTCCAGGGCCGTATCGATTTGTTGGCCCTGTTGGAACTGTTCCTGCTCGGCCTTGGCTGGGTCGATAGTCTGCAACATCAGACTACCCACAGGTCCATCGGCCAGCGGCGGACCACCCATCTCGAGACCACCAAAGTCAAGACTGCCCGGCTTATGCTCTTCAAGGTTGTCAGGGACCAGATCCTGCTTGTCAATGGCGTCTTGGGGATGCTGAGGTTGTTCTTCAGTCGGTTGTACCGGTGCGGGAGGTTCCGGGGCAGGGGATGGAGGCCTATGTCGCACGTATGCTTTATCAATATGCCTCTTGCGGGGCCCTAGCTTCCCAGAGGCCGGCACTTTGGGACGAGCCCATGATGGAGACTGGCCAGTGTTGGCTACCTGGGCAAATATCGGCCGGAGCAAGCCAATTACATGTGGAAGTGCTGAAGTCGACACCATAGAGGGGTATTCTGGTAACCTCGAGTCCTTGCGCAAGGTTGGTAATGGCCCAGTAGCAACAGAAGCATCATTTACGATCCGCTGCTGCAACAGGTGGAATGGTATTGCTATATTAGCGATCCCCAGCTCTTTGTCAAGACCAAGATCCTTAAATCCAAAGTAGTCATCTCCCAACTCGTTAGAGAATTGGCCCAGAACAAACTGGTCACTATTATCATTGAATTGCTCATCCTTGTACCGTTCGATTTCTGGTCGGAGCATTTCGCCTAACGTTGCAGCCAGTCGTTGTCGGAAGTCTGTAAGACGTCGGCTCTGCTTGAAAACATCATCACTAAGGTGTTTGAGCAGCGTATCCAGCTTTGGAACTCCCATGTCTTCCAACGAACCTTTGAGCACGGAAGAGAAACTGGCGTTTGATCTTACATCTTCCAGGTTTGCCACGAGGGTCTCGCCAAGTTTGGCCATATATTCACCTCCAATATCACCAAGAATTGACACGGCATCTCGCTGAGCAGACTCAAACCCAGTATTCATAGCTAATTTGGCGGCAACCCTGCGCATTTCAGCATTAGCTGCTGGGCCCCATAACGGCTGAGCACCTGGTAATCGAGAGCTGATTTCAGGCTGAGAAGGGCCTTGAATTGCGGGGTATTCCTGCGCAGCAGCCACACTACTCGGACCTGCATAATTACCAGCATTTTGTTGCATATCCCTAATCAGAAGAATCTTGGCACATAGGCGGCGAATATCTTGCATTTCATTGAGATTACGATCCAGTGCACGTCCTACTATGCCCGTGGATACGTAACGAGAAGGAGGTAGTGCTTTTTCACCGCCTGGAGGCACTACCTGTTGCCCAAACGAAGGGTCGCTAGGCGGAGGTGGCGGAACCCCGGATGCAACCTCGTACTCCACGAGAAATGGTTCCTCACTTGCACCATCCTCCGTTCCAACTATACTATTATGATCACCCTGAATTGCGGCCTGGAATCGTGACATCCCTGTAGCCCTCCGAATTGGTACTACTGCGTCGGGTTGCAGGCGATTATCGACGAACATATACTTTCTCCGCGTGAGATATGCTATTCTTCGCCTTTTAGTGACTTGTTGCCATACGGTTGACTCGACATCTAATGGTTGAACAATGTCATCCTCTCCCTGGACAGCGGCATTGGTGTCATCCGAATCTGAATCTGAGGCTGCATTCGAATGGAGAATATCGACGTCCATATTGTCATCATTAGGGGTGTCTGATGTTTCTTTCTCGACCTTGGAGATGTGTTCAGTCGAAGCTTCACCACCATTAGCCTCAGCTCCAGACTTGGGTGTGTGACTGGCAGAGTTACGGACTTCATCCGCAGTTTCTTTTACATCTCCATGTACACCACTTTCTGCGGTTGCCTTTGCCGACTTTTGTGGTGATCCTGATCCTCCCTCATTAGTGTTACCATTGCTATGCATCCTTGACCCGTCAGATGTATGTCCCTCTTCATCGGTGGGGTCATTAGAGGTCTGGGGTGCCGAATCTGAATGCAATTTGCGCTTGAGTCCTTTTCCAGCTGTTTTAGTACGGTCCTTTGCTGCTGCTGCTGCTGCTGCCTCCGCTTCTGCCTTGGCCTCCCTCTCCACCTCTGCCCGACTTCGAATCGTGACTTCAGGTATGAGTGGCGTTAGACTTTGGGTCTTCTTGCGCATTGCAATAGCATGTGCACGAAGGAAATGCTTAGGATCCGAGTTGTATGTCAAACAGTTCTGCCATATCAGCATCAAATCATCGACAAACTCATCCTTGGAGTTATATTGTAATGCTCGCAACTTGCGAGTAACTGTATTTAAATCCATGGGCTTTGTGATAATCTGGTAGTAGTTTGGAGCATCACGTTTGTTAACCTTGTTGAGAAATGCTGTAGAATGTTCAGTGTAGGCACGAAGTTCCTGAACTACCTTCTCGCAGGCTTCATAGAGCTCTTCCTGACCAATGCGCTCTTCAGATGCCCATTTTGATCGATTCTTGCGCACGTCACTGATTAAATTGCGTAATTCCACATCAGTGATCTGAGTTTCATCGCGCCGACTTTCGATAGTCGCGAGGAGATGTTTCAGACTGAGATTGGCAGCACCGAATTGAGCCGCAGCAGCTGCTGCTGAGAATGAAGATCTACCAGAACCTGTATCATCAGACCCACCACTGCTAGGATTTAATCCCTGACCTGACCCTAGTGACCTTGAATTCTCATTTCCACTAGTCCGTTGGACTTGACGATCACTCGCCTCAAGCCTTTCAAACTGAGCCACGAGTTCACTATCAGTATCAAATGTATGATACATCTTGTTATAATTTTCCAGTATCGTGCGCTGACCTTGTGGATCGGGCTCTGCATCGTCCTCTGTGGCATCAACCACTAGCACTTCTGGAACTTCCGGGGCACTTGGGGCTAGTTCTTCCTCATCAAAATCATCGTAATCATCTTCCTCGTGTCTTTGAACAGCACTGGTTCCAGCTTGAGGCCCAGGGACCGGGGTAGGTTTTGAATCGTCCCCAGATCCTGCCACAGGTGAATCTCCAAACATCGCCCGCTCCCATATCATATAACGGATCCTAAATGCAAGTGCGACCGAATCAACATCAATAAGCTGTGGATCTTTCCCATCCTCAGCCGCTAATCGTAGCTGGCAGGCTAGTTTTCCATCCAAGAACAGGGCCCATGCTTCAGTTCCTGCCGCAAGTGCGGCCATACACAAGCGATGCTCCTGAGGCGTTATAAAGCTGCGCCAAGTCCCATGGCTGTCAACATCCCGAGCAACGGCAGCGAGTTGTTCTGGGTTGCTCGGACCAGACCACATATATAGATGAATAGCTTGGACGCGGCCGAGCCTAGTACAGGATGGAGAGCTGACTCAGGATGGGCGGGCTCGGGTGGGATAAGGAAGGTGGGAATGGAATTGGCAACCTTCGCCCACCAGAAACATAAATATCATATTTATAGCTGAATATTATTGGACATTAACCGCAAAAATGGGCATTATCCTAGAGGTGCAACGAAGATTGATATCTATTGCAATATAGTAAGTAGTAAGGTCAAGTCTAAGGCGACCCCAGTGACCTAGTGTGTATCTGTCCTGAACTCCTCCTCCTCTATTTCGCACCGTGGAACATATCAACTTAGGGATTATCTCCGAAAACAGTAGACCTGGCAATCATGTTGGATTATCGATACATAGTTGTATTATGGAGTGTTTATAGTCTGTCTTTAAGGGGCATTAAACATATCCTTTTGCATGAAAATACTACTAGATCTTGCCCTTGAGCAGATTGCCAATAATCTCCCGTGCCGACAAATAGACAGTTTTAGCCAAGGTTCCGACATCAAACGTGGAAGTGAACACTTCAATTAATCCAAATGGAAGCATGGTTGGAATATAACCCTGGGCCAACTCGAGGGCATACGATCCAGGTGGGATCCGATACTGTTTGTTAACACCATAGGGCAGGTGGTGTTGGTCTCCGGGCATATAACGCTCTAGTTTGGTCGCATGTGGTAGAGCAGCATGCTGTTCTCCACTTAGAATGGTGAAATAGTCGTCAGCAAAATGAGTGCCAGTGTGACCCTCAGTGCCCACAGCACTACCAAAGAAGATCAAGTACTCCGACAAGGACGCATGCAGAATCACCATCGACCCCATAGCATTACCTGCATTGTTGAATACCCAGTCGTTGCTGGTGACATTGGCGATATAGTCGGGATAACGCTTCCGGAGTCCTTCGTAAACCCGATCCATCACCGCGTCAGGTGACGCGTCAATATCAAGACTTATAAGCGCGTCCTTGACAATCTGCTGCATGGTTGCCGGATCAAACACATAGTGACGAGGTAGATACGTCAGCATTGCTGCTTCCATACCTCGGAGAACGCTCCAGATAACGATAGGCGCCAGGGCGAAGTACCAAAACAGCTTCATCCTTGATGGAGATGGACGCTTGGGTAGTAATCAGATCTGTTAAAGCTCGTAACCAAACACTAAGTTAGTAAGAAATAACGGTAAGCTTCACAATAATATTTACAGGTTATGCTATCTGGTGGTTATAAAAATAGGACTTTTTAAGAATAAATAGAAACTTTTTCAGAAGTCGGTAAAATAGGTATACTGCTGTAGTATATTGAGTAGGTATTCTAATAGCCTCTCTTGCAGGTGGATGAATAGGTTATCAAAGTCAATGCTATTTAGATCTTGCAACACAGCTAAAATGTCGCTTTGCACAGTGAGAATAAGGGAAGCGCCCATTAATATATATCTACGAAATAATCACCATTACGGCTTTTGTTTCACACTAAATTTCTGTATAAAGTCAATACAACACCCTGTGTTATAATAATACGTCATAAGAATCAGTTAAAGCAATAAGTATACCGATACTATAGACACTGAGATGTTTATCTTTATTTGTTCAGAATATATGGACAGACCAAGTAATCCGTGACTCTCATTTGATGCTCCGAAATATATATTTCGTTGAGAGCCTGCAGTTCTACCAAGTAGCTCTGAACCAACTGACGGTGACACCATTGCGCTTTCAGACACTCTGCCTTAAGAATTTCAACCTCGCCCTCCAAACGTGCAATATCAGCACTAAGTATATCGCAACACCGGTTAGTTACTCCAAGTAGCTTCACTAATTGAATTGCGCCATCTTTCGCACTAGTGCTGGCCACAGCATTGAGTACCGTAATCATCTCGTTCCGTGAAACCATAGTGTGGTCGATTGGGACGCTTTAGACCGAAAGAATTCCGATAACTTTGAGCGAATCCCTGGCATGAAAGAGCTCTATCATGTTATGGAACATATCACTCTTCTAATGGATCTGCTAGGTACTGAAAATTTACGACAATATCTACATACAAATTGGCCGTGATCAGCGCAATTATATTTAAGCACTCCATTTAAAACATGGTCCACAGATCAAACACTACATAAGTATATCTAGCCCTTATATTCTATTGCGAGGACATTAGGCATGAGAATCTGTGCTCAGGGTATATACTCTTGGTTAAGAGAAACCATGACTGGAGAAATGTAATCGAATAATGCGTTTTCTAAGGGCTAGCTGAAATGAAATCTCGTAGACAATTTTAGTGACAGATTCTCATCTGCCACTATTCCCAGAACGAGGGCTCTACTCGGCTTCATGATTGAGGCTGTTTTATATCTGTGGCATATATAAGACGTAGCTAGTCTATCCGAGATAGATGAAGAACAGACACAACCTATTCACTTAGAAACTGTACTATATTGGGGAATGTCGTATATTTTATCCATCAAGCATTATTTATTTGGATGTCCAAACGTATTCATTATACTTACGCATAGTTATATTATCATCGGAACAGTGTACAGTGCCTTATCATGGACTATACCGAGAGATAATCTGAGACTATAAATATAAATTCAACTTCAGGCAATTTCTATTCTGATATAGTTGCAATCTCACTAAATATACACATGGTCTGGATACTGAAAGCTTAAGTGCGGTTATGTAATTTTTTCTCGACTACGATCTGAATGCTTTTCAAGGCGAGCCAGTCGCTGGAACCATTGAATTCTGGCGGTCCTGTGTCTATTGTCGGATCGTGGCTGGCCACGACTTTCGACGAAGATGTTCTGATCACGGATCTGGTCACGGGTGAGCACATAGCACGATTTTCTGGTGATGGAGAGTCTATTTCCGCACTGGCGCTGGCTCCAGATCATTCGGTTGTAGTAGCAGCATCGCGATCCCTTCAGATCCACGTGTGGTCTCTTGAAACTCTGAAAAAAGTTAAGACTTTCCCCAAGGCTCATGAGTCCTTTGTGCTTGCCATGACCATTGATCCAACATCGACTCTAGTGGGCACTGGTGGGTCCGAAGGTGCAGTTAAGGTATGGGACTTGCGCGAATTCTATCAGACCCACAATTTCAGAGGTCATGGAGGGCCTATATCCTGTCTGAGTTTCTGGGGTCGTCTAGGGTCGCCAGAATGGCGTCTAGCATCCGGCTCCGAAGACTCTAAAGTACGTGTTTGGGATTTGGTTTCAGCCAAATGTATTAAAGTATGGGAAAATCATGTGAATGTGGTACGTAGCGTGGCATGGACATCTACTGGCGATGGATTGCTCAGTGGTGGCCGTGACAAGGTGCTGTCCATCTATAGAGGCAATGGCGGAACGCGTGAACTTGCAGCAATTCTACCCACTAACAGAGAAGTCGAGGCGGCAGGGTTTGTGGCCGGCCATATTTTCAGTGCATCACCTAGTGCTGTGCAAATATGGTCCCTGGAAGGTAAAGTAGTGGTGGAGTGGGCCACCGAGGCTGACGCTGAGACTGAAATCATCGATGTACTCCGAACAGGTGATACAACACTTACAGCTATTCTAAGTGATCAGACACTTGTTGAACTTAATGTGAGTCCTGATACGGGTGCAGTGGCTCCTGGGCGATTCCTGTCAACTAATCATGGTGAGATCATCGACGTCGTGGCGTTGACTAGTGAGTCACCTGAGAATGCTGATCAGCAGTTTGCACTTGCA
This sequence comes from Wickerhamiella bombiphila, assembly GCA_030561035.1. Classification (NCBI taxonomy): domain Eukaryota; kingdom Fungi; phylum Ascomycota; class Dipodascomycetes; order Dipodascales; family Trichomonascaceae; genus Wickerhamiella; species Wickerhamiella bombiphila. The sequence goes on from JAKTWK010000018.1 coordinate 125,710, forward strand.
ACTAACTCCCATGAAATCCGTATTATCGATTTGAGCAAACCTCTAGAGTTCAGACCTTTACGAGGTCACACTGATATTGTGATTGCCATCGACGTACTGGGACCCTGGCTCGCATCAGCTGGAAAGGACAAAGAGGCTAGACTGTGGAACGTTCAAACTGGCGAGTGTAAATTGACGATGTCAGGTCACACAGGATCTATTGGAGCCGTGGCCCTCAGTCGCATAGGCTCGGTGCCACAATTTGTGATCACCGGATCGTCTGACCTTACCATCAAGAAATGGGCTGCTAGCGGAGATGCTGAGTACACTCGAAAGGCTCACGACAAGGATATCAATAGCCTCGACGTATCACGGGATAATAAGTTTTTTGCGACGGGATCACAGGACCGGACTATCAAGGTGTGGCGGGTCGACAATGGTGAAGTTATTGGTCTGCTTAGAGGACATCGCAGAGGCGTGTGGAACGTGCGATTTGCACCTGAAAATACTTTAATTAGTGGATCTGGAGACCGCACAGTACGGCAATGGTCGCTGAATGACATGAGTTGCTTGCGCACCTTTGAAGGTCACACCAACTCTGTGCTCAAAGTTATGCCATACCTTGGCAGCAATAATGTGGCCAGTGCCGGGGGTGATGGGCTCATCAAGGTCTGGGACCCACGAACTAGTGAATGCGTGGCTACTCTTGATGGTCATGAGGACAAAGTGTGGGCACTCACCACCACCAGAGGATCAGGACAACTGGTCAGTGGTGGTGGTGACGGAGTTCTACGTGTGTGGCAGGACTACACAGAGCAAGAACAAGCCCGTATCGATGAAGAAACCGAAGCCCAGCTTGAGTTGCAGCAGTCTCTCGATACTAGTGTACGGAATGCCGAATGGGAAAAGGCTATAAGCCTCGCACTTGAGCTTAACCACCCTCTGCGGCTGTATAAACTGTTTGGAGAAATTGCAGAACACCGAGAACCCGAGTCAGTAACCGGTCTGGAAACAGTTGATGCCATTCTGGGGTCTTTGGATCGTACCAAGATGCTCAAGCTGCTGATCCGTGTCCGGGACTGGAATACCACTTCCAGGACCAGTGCCACGGCGCAGACGGTGCTTCATGCTCTACTCACCAAGCAGCCACAGTCAGCCCTCTGGGATCCCGAAGTCATTCAAATGGTCGAAGGCATTTTAGCCTACAGCCAACGGCATCGTGCTCGTACTGAAGAGTTATTGCAAACCAGCTACGCGTTGGACTACGCGTTGAAAGAAATGAGCCTGCATATTTAATGGGTCCTAATCTAATTCATTAACCACACTCGGCATAGATACAAACCATGGTTGGAGGTGGGCACTAACTAAACCAAGCCAATCCCGGGAGTCAATCCCGGGAACCAAGGGTTGAGGAATCACGATAGAATCACGACGATCGTACTCGAAACGAGCCCGAGATTGCATGCTGGTGGTACCGAACCCCTTGTCAGCCGTTATCAGCCCGTGCGGCTGAAGAGGAAGGCACGTACATAGAACCCAGGGCTAGGATCAAATTACTATGAAACAGGTGCGGGTATTTGCGGGGATTGCCTGCTAGCAACTAAAAGATATGGGGAAATTAACGATTCTACTCGGTTATACTAGCCAATTTTAGACCACTGATGTAACGTCACGCTTATGGCTCATCTGCAGGAACCTCTAGCTGAGCTCCGACTCCACATAATATTTGTACCCAACGCCCGAAGAAGAAAAGATGCACGCGCCAACAGAACCACTTACTAAGGAATGACTGATTGAAGCCGTGTAGCCACATCTGGTTCGCGAAGCAAAGATCGACAAAAGAACGCGCTGCTCTTTGCTACGACCCGTCGAATCCAGGTACAGTGGGACTCCGTCTTAGGCTGTTCTAGTTTGCCTAGAGGGCCTGATCGTTACCCATTTGAAGCAATCGGATGGTCTGGAGAATGGTTGGTTTGTAATTGCACGACATGCATCAGCATGCGTTATGCACCAGGTCCAGCCTCAATTCGGAGCTAACCGCTGCCAATGATGTGGGCCACTATAAGTCTATAGGGCGCCCAAGCAAAAACGTGGAAACTCAGCACTCAGTAGTAGAAGCCACCTTTAAAGGCCCGCTGGGGCATCGTAACCCTTGAGCAATGGATAATATCGCTGTCGGCTCAAGGGTTGGGCGACGTAAAGGGGCGCGAGGATCGTCAGTTAATGTATCGCGATGTAGTCCAATTCTTTTGAACCGTGTCGCTGGATCCACGCATTGCTGGGTGGTCCAACCCTCTGAAAAATGTCCATTTAGATTAAATATGGCTTTGTATATCATCTCCCGCTATAGTGCACACAGAACGAGCATTGTTCACTTCGATATCATCTTTTTTTGGTGGTTAGGGAGCAATCCGGCTTGTCAGCGTGTCCTCCCCCCACCGTTTAGAGGAAGAGGTAAACAGCAGGCAAATCCTAGCGTTGGTCCCATTCTCGTTATCGTGATAATAACTTGAACTAGCAATCATTTTGACACCAGCGATGAACGTCGGCAGTCCCCGGAAGGTGGAGCCGACGGAGTTGGTGGAGCCCGCACATTTTCAAGACACGGTGATCTCTGCGGATCCAAGAAATCGACTGGAAGAAATCGACCCTTTAGATGCCGCAAACCAAGCAGGCTCACCATGCTTGACAAGTAGCCGTGGATCGGGCACTAGGAGACGCGTTCTTGCGCCGACACATCCCAACGTGGTCCAGCTGGGTGGTTCTGGAGCAGCTGCTAGTATGAAAGCCGATCACCGATCGTTGTCTGCCGCAGAACTGGCAGTGGACATGCGCGAGAACTTTCATATTGGCCACCCAATACCGTTCTATGGTGATATGTTCGGTGAATCACTTCCTAAACTATTTATGGGCTCCTCTCATTCAGGGGAAGGCGAGGTGCCGAGCCAGCCCGGGAGAAGCCGGCAAATACGATCTCCAAACCGGTCACCGCGGAACTCTCACCGATCCCCCTCCAAATCAGTCACTGGATCGCCCCAAGCCTCCATCGCATCGGACTTTTCTAGGGAGAATGATGGGGAGACTGGTGATGATGACGATGATGATCGAACTCCTGTGGTATCGCTAGAGAAACGACCATTATCCCGGCTGGGACGATGCCGAAATAAAGTGCCGAGCCTGGACCTTGGGAGACAGCTGGGACTTATGCACCAGAACCAGAGCACTACAGAACTCCGAACGCCGCGGTTGATGATGGATACGGGTCCGGAATCGCCGGGTTATTTCGGGGCTGACAACGATGCCAGTCCTCTACCATCGCATTCTGGGAGTAGAGTAGCTGCTCCAGCCATCGGAGGGATGGGATCTCGAGTGTTCAATCCACGGTGGCCACCCCCCACCAAGGTTCGGCGAACACAGTCGATGTTTGCAACTCCTGAACAGCTGCTACAAGAACAGTTGGCAGGTGAAGATCTTGCCCATGGACTCGAGGAGCCTGCAAGTGTTCTTTCCCAGGCCAAGTGCCCTATTGCAACTTTCCCTGGAAAGGGTCACCCGTTTCGATGCATCTCGCGAGATACGTTGTGCGAGTTGTTAGATGGCAAACACCGGCAGTTGCTCGATGAAGTCGTTGTTGTGGACTGTCGGTTCGAATATGAATACCAAGGTGGCCACATTCAGGGCGCTATCAACATCAGTTCCACGCCTAAACTTGAGCATGAGCTGCTTCACAAGAATCAACAGGAAATAGAAGGAACCCCTCATAAGAGACGACTTGTGGTGTTCCACTGTGAACATTCAGCGTATCGTGGACCTTTCATGGCCGCTCATCTCCGTCATTGCGACCGCCAAATAAACTTTGCGCGCTACCCTCATCTGCACTACCCTGACATTGTGATTCTAGATGGCGGCTATTCGCACTTCTACGCCGCCCATGGGTCGAGGTGTTGGCCCCAGAACTATGTTGAGATGAACGATCAACAGCATCGCATAGCTTGTGAACGCGAGATGTCGCGTTTCCGTAGTAGTATGCGTCCCCGCAAACAGTCGTCGATTCGGTCGGCTTCGCACGAATCTTTGCCTGGCATGGCTTCGCTGAGCTCATTTGGATCATCCGAGTCGGTTTCCAGTTTCGGGCCGAAGTCTAGGGCCCCATCTTCGAATTCGCTGAGCAACTTCAAGTTTCCTAATTGACGCCTATGGGCTGTCTCTGATTGGTATTGCGATGGCTATGCATCTTTAATTAATTCCCTATCCATGCCGGCGTACCATGAAGATAATTTAAATTTAATCGAACCGGATTGAAGCGAACCGTGTTTAATTTAATTTAACTAATTTAATCGAATCGAATCAACCGCATCATCATCATCAGGTGGCTAATTTTTGCGCCGTCGTGATCGTGGAGGTTGTCTCCGGCGTGGCCAAGACCGTCCTTCATCTCGAGGCCGACTTCCACGATCCCGGCGGTCTGTATCGTCACGTTCGCGTTCGCGTTCGCGTTCGCGTTCACGTTCTCGTCTAAGATCTCGGTCATTTCGGCCACGGTCGCGCCTATCTCTGCGGTCTCGATCCCGCTGGTTCCGAGGTGGCCTTCCTTCATTCGGCGCTCGAGACCTCTGAGAACCACCGATTCCGTTTCTGAACACATATTCAAGGGCTTCAGCACTGCTAATGGCCTGGTCACAGTGTATGCGTGCCTGAGAAGCGGCGTCCAACACTGCGTTCAGGGCGTGTTTCTGCTGTCTGCGCTCATCTTTGACCGCAACGAGCAACTCCTGGAGCTCCGATACCGAGCGAGACATGTCGACAGTATGCCCACGACCACGTACAGTGACTTGAGCGTCGCCCTGTAATGCCTCGCGGGCCAACTCATCAATGGCCCGCTCTTCATCCTTTGCAGCAGCAACACTAGGCGTGGCATCCTTTCCAATTGCCGGGTGAGCACGCTCGAGCTCCAAAATCTCCGTCTCCAGTCGTTCTGCCTCCGCTACAGCTGCAGTGCGGTCTGCTATGAGTGCCCGCTTTTGGGCCTTGACTTGATCCAGGAGCCCCAGAAGCAGCGAAATCGCGCCAGTTACATCTTTATTTGTCTTCAGAGCTTCACTGAGACCTTGGAACTCGCTCTCACCTATCAAACTCCGCACAGACTCGCCGAGAACATCCATCTCGCAGGGATAAGCGTAGTGCGTAATATAATAAGTATATTACAGTGCTTAAGCTTTCTTGCCCTGTGCGTAACTGCGTAAGCGCGTTATGGACGTTGTGGAGAGCCTGGCTCGTGGCAGATTGGACGCAGCCAGCTCGTCAAGTTTGCAGTGGCCAAATGGCCCAAGCCCTTGGGCACTAGCGTTGGCACTAGTGCCGGAAACGGCGCCCTGGGATGCCTGGTTGCCTGTGGTACGAGAGGCGGCTCCACAGCCTGAGATCGCCATCGATCCGGCTGTTTCTGCCTATGTGGCCCAGAAAGTGGCACAATGGGGGTTGGATGCATCCTCTATGAGCTTTTCAGAGTTTTTGCGCTTTCGTATTCGGCTTCAAGACTCCTATTTCCGTAATATTGTCTGGGATCCTGCCGAGGATGATAAATGGTATACCAGCGTTGTATGCACGCTACAACGGCTACGCCAAAGCGGATATTCCAACTGGACATTGGAAGATTTTGAGGCCGCTGATTATGCCACTGTTCTTGATGCTCTGTCTGCCGTTGGTGGACCTTCCCTCGTACACGAACTTGGCGTCCCATATCTACGGTTTCATGGCCGTCTCAATGATGCTTCTCACTTGATTCTGAACCGAAACCAGTCATTGCAGAATATATCGCTATTTTCCGATGTTCCAGAACTTGCAGATGCTGTACGGAATCGATGCCTTGATGCTTCTCCAGAAGATTCCCGGTTAGTGGGGACTCTGGCACCTGATCTAAAGGATGCTGCACGCGCAGCGCGTGTGCTAGGTGTGTCACCACGGCAGATAATTGAATGGAAAGGAGCAGAAAGTGCCACTCAACTCGATGTGCTTATCCGCTTCCTGCGGGATACTGCGACGTCATGGAAGACTATGGCAACTGATTTAAATACCCTTCGCAAATATGGCGTATTCAAGGAACTTTCTGTTGAAGACATTGATCGAGAAGTCGTGCGCTCCGCTCTAGCGGGTTCAAAGTTTATGTTCTTACAGACCCAACTTGGCACTTTTAGCCCCGGGGTTCTCCACGAACAGGTCATGGCTCTGGTGGACCGTGCTGTAACTACAGGAGGCGTGGATCTCCGTAAGTCTCGCATGGCTCTAGATCTTTTAGGCCGGGAACATGGTGGTGATCCGGCAGTAGCGGCCTTGAGTGACCGAGTTGAAACATTACGCCGCGTACAAGATCTTGGAGTAGCGCCATCTGCGGTTTCTAAAGTCAAATTTAATGCTCTTGATGTGACCCGGCTTGCTCTACAATCAGGAGCACCTGGCAAAACCCGCCCGCGGCTTGAAGCCTTGGTTGATATTGCTCACCGCCTTGATTGTCATGTGAAGCGTAGTGCAGTAGTTGAACAATGCATTGAAGCAGCCCTTAGTGATAATGACTTCACTGTAGCGGCAGAGCTATGCCAGCAGCTACCTCCTGATGCCGACAACGCGTGGCTAGCTTGGCTCCAGGTTGGTAAGTACTTGGCCCCTCAATGGGATTCACCGAGACCTCTGCCAGTATTAGAAGTACAGCAACATCTGTTGGGCCAGTGTCTTGCAGTATGCCCAGCTGCAGATCTTTCTGGTGTCTTGCGAGCATGGCAGACACTTGAACAGGAGGTAGCACTGGCCACCAATGATGATGACCATGTGGAAAGTGGGGATATTTTTGAGGAGTCTCGTAGATCCAGCACACCTATACTAGAACCGTCGGGCCCTGTTCAGGAACGGTCAGGCACTCCTCGACTTCAGAATCTTTTGGTGAGTGGCATTGGCTGGGCAATTGGCGCACCACGAGACTAAATCGATAGCCCTCATAGGTCAAAGATGAAGGTTGGCATTTATCGAGGTATCATTCACCTTGCATTAAACCGCGTGATATCCTGGTACATAGTTTGGTAGTGGCATAGATAGACGACCGTGCCTTGGCTACAGTAGAGACTCGATAGTGAGATGGAACTATTATAAATGGTTGAATCTCGTTGATGAAACCGTAGAGATGCGTTAATATGGGATCGATTAATGGACTATTTGCCGCTATATCGCTGAAGGAGGACTAGTACACCACCATCCACTGTTGCTAACGATTATGGCGACTTTAAATAGATCTGAAGACCCATGTGCCAAATATACATTAAACTAAACTATTCACAATAAGATAATCTTTTAAAGTAGCTGGCTTGTTTGACCAGGAGATGGGGCCGGTGTACCACCAGGAATAGTGGAGGAAATCGCCACAATATTCGAGTCATCAGTGATTTTTACTGGAGCGAATCCAAGTTCATTGTTGTCAAGATCATACACAAGATACAATTGGCGCATAATAGGATCGCCGATGATGTTCAACTCAAAGAAGCCGTCCTCAACGATGCTGCGGCTTATGGCAAAGAGCCACAGGCCTTCATACTCAACAAACATCTCGCTGCCCGGAATGGACAGCTCAATACCTCCGATACTATAAGGCAAGTCTGGAAGGTTATCGGCGGGTGGACTAGTACGGATGTACCCACCTACATCATCGCTGTAGACGGCGCCGTATTGAGCGGCAAGCTCGTCAGCCAGGTTTTGATTAACCAGAACTTCAGGTGTGCCAGAATCAACAATACTTGTGAATGTCTGACCACTGAGCTCAAATTGGATTGAATAATAACCCGAGTGGATGAGCCCGGAGTCGAAAGGAATCGTGTACAAATCACCCGAGTACTTTGCACTGTCCACACCACCTATTAGAAGAGACGCCTCAGTAGCATCTGAGTTGGTCATATAAAGAGAAAACGCATTGGCCTCAGTAGTGCCAGCGTCCTTGAGCCTTTCGATGAATGGTGGATATTCTGGGTTAGCACTCTCCGTTGCACGACGACCTATACCAAAGATCCCACGATTGTCAGGGAAATCAGGATCCGTCTGATTAAGGTAGGCAAAAGGAAAGTTACTGACGGAAGCATCTCCAAGTGTGACTATATCCTCGGCCCATGAACCAGCGACTGTATTACTACCATCGCCATAGGAATCAGTGAAATCGTTATTTTCCCATTGGTAAGTACTAGACTTGGCACCATTGAAACCACTACTCCATGCTGCTGAGCCGAACGTCCATACATCGGTGGATCCTGTATCAAGAATAGCTGACTGGGGCTGGGGAGGGGTTCCAATAGAGTAGTTTGCAAAGTAACGAATGCCAGTGAACTGGACATCCTCGTCATCCACCGACCTCTTTACTGGTCTAATTGCTGTGCCATTAATTGTGAGTGGAGCCCGCCCTTCCTTGCGCTGGAGGGGAACGTGGACATAGCCGGAACCCGACCTCTTAGTAGGAAGAGCTAGAACCAGAGCAGAAGCTGCTAGGAAGATAGAAGTTTTCATTTTGTATAAGTATCGATTGGTATGAGGGGCTGTTCTTATATGGTTTGGGGTGGAATGTGGATATGCAAGGTGACATGGGCCTTGATGGTTAGCCACTGACCCCCCACAAGTCCTAGCTAAGATGGTAATCTTTGTACTGAAAGAATGACGCTGGAAACAAAAAAATGCTATACTCCTTCCAAATACCCTATTCTCAAGACTCAATATTGTATAGGTATAGTACCATTCTTCACCAATGACGACTCATTGAGATACACGGCGTACAACATTGACCCGCATATCAGCCGCTTGCTATGCATATACAACATAACTTGCCGCACCATCTCATAAAATATATTGTTTTTCATTGCATTCTTAGAGCATGTAATGAAATATCTCCGAGGCAATTCTTCCCGGATTCCAGGAATATTCTCCGTAGCTTTGTTTTAACGTACCCTGACTGCTGCTAACTGTAGACTAGGTTCCATATATGTTGGTAATTGTGACATCGGATGTCAACGGTGATCTAGTGTGATACGGCGCCGACGCATATTAGCTGGCGGTGGGCTCTTGACCTAGGAGGTTGGCCTAATTCCAGCAGTAGAACACTGACATCGATCCCTCAAATTGATATTGAATATATACATATTTGAACTGCTATTTTTGAATCATACTTAACCCTTTAATATCCTCACCAATGCTAATGAAAATCTGACCTTCACATGGTATATAATAACTATATAACTAGGCCGGGGCCTCACCTTACTCACCCCCTGAGATCGTCGGTTATTGCAGCCAAATTAACCCCCCACATCTTAGCCTCTAAGTAAATATCCGTATGATGCCAATAGAACTCTGACCTATAGCGATAACATTGTAGACATAAATACTCCAAGATTGCAGCTATGAACTTGAATTTTAATATATGATGTCTACATGAGATCGTATATACCTTCTATGTCACCACTCAGGGGCCACAACACTTGCTGCATTACCGTGCCCACTACTGCATTAATGTTGGTGGGGGGAGGTGAGGGGATGAGGGCACGGCATATCTTGAGGGTTTACGCAATAGATAAGATAAGATAAGGGAATCGTGGGTGGCTTCTATATCAAGGAGAATGGGGCGCGAATACTATTATGTTATGTCTTCGCAAATCACTATTGATGTACAGAAGATCGCGTTGATCTGTTTCATTATTATGTTAAGAATCGTTATATGATCAACTTTACACATTTCCCAGTGTCACCTAAAGACTAGAAGGATTAGATTGTTAATACAGCCATAAATGAAGGATATAACTGTAATGGTACTAACCAGGGTTTTTTAGTATCTAGAATCTATACACTAGAGAATATGCCAATAGGAGCCTGGGTCCGGAGCTGCGGTGCTGCCGGGAATACTCGAGGTTATCGGCTCTATATTCGACTCATCTGTAATTTTCACTGGCGCAAATCCGAGCTCATTCGCATCAATATCATAGACGAGATATAGCTGGCGCATGATAGGATCTCCCACGATGTTCACCGAGAGGATATTCTCATTAACGGCACGGCTTATGGCAAAGACCCATATATTACCGTACTGAGTAAACATTTCACTGCCCGGAATTGATAAATCGATACCTCCGATTTTATAAGGCAGATCCGGTAGATCCATCGGAGGAGGAGTGACGCGAATATAAGCATTTATCTCGGAATTGAAAGTAGCATTGTACTGCCCGGCGAGTTCATCAGCCAAATTCTGACTGACTAGAACCTCTGGAGAGCCTGAATCGACGACACCAGTAAAGGACTGTCCACCCATCTCGAACTCAATTGAATAAAATCTGGAATGAACAAGACCCTGACTGAAAGGAACTGTGTATAAGTTGCCAGAGTATTTTGCAGTATCAACACCTCCAATCAACAAGGAGGCTTCAGTTGCATTTGCATTGGTCATATAGAGTGAGAATGCATTGGCGCTAATTGCACCTGCATCCTTAAGACGCTCGATATAAGTTGGATGCTGCACCGACGAAACTTCCCCCGCCTTTCGACCGATGCCGAATATACCTCGGGGACCAGGGAACTCGGGATCCGTTTCGTTGAGGTATGCGAAAGGGAAATTAGGGACAGGAACATTGCCGAAAGTGATCGTGTCCTGAGCCCAAGAACCAGAAACACTGGCACCTCCTCCATATTTCTCGCTAAAATCGTTATTCACCCATTGGTAGGTGCTAGAATTGGTGCCATTGAAACCGCCATCCCATGCAACACTGCCGAATGTCCATACATCGCTTGATCCCGTATCAAGCAAACCCGACTGGCGCTGAGGGGGTGTACCAATGTAGTAGTCGGCGTGGTAACGCACCCCAGTAAACTCAAGAGCCTCTATATCATCAGAGCGCTTTGAGGGCGTTACCTTAGTGCCATTTAAAGTAATTGGTGCACGACCGTCTTTGCGCTGTAGCGGTACGTGAACATATCCAGGGCCTGATTCCTGTACAGGAACAGCAAATGCGAGTGCGGCTACACTTAGCAGAGAACCCTTCATCTCGTTGGAAAACTACTGTATTTTAGGTTGACCTATATAGCATTCAGGAGACACCAGGCATGCCTTTTCCATACCGCAAAATAACTTCGATCGCCGCAAACTCATGCTCAACGTGATCACAGAGCCATGCGTACCTGACACCTCGAATCGAAGATGCTGGAGGTAGCAGAATGTCTAAAGGATTTCTAGCAAGCGTAGAATCATCCTGATATAAAGCCAATAGAGTAACGACAGTCTGTCACTCGGTATTTTACAGCGATCCAGCCTTTTCGCGCCAAAGATATTAATCGACGTATATTGCGCCTAGGTGCGTCGCAATGCAGGTAATGCAATAGCCTGCTGCACGATCTCCTATTGCATACTCTGCACAATCAATAAAAACATGAAGGAGGCAACTACACATACTAACTTGGGGAAATTCCGCAACCTTTTATATTGCTCTTTCTTCTAAGAGCCAAAAGCGAGTTAAATTGTGATACCGTATGCCGCTGCTGCTTGTGATATCACCAAGATAGAAATGGGTAAGGGGGGCGAGGGGAGCTTGTTTTTTTTTGATCAGATTGAGTTTGGCGGTCAGGATTTTTGAATCAGGATTTCTTCTAAAAACCCAACCACCCTCCCACACAATATAATGATGACGGATGCCTTTTCTTACTCGAATATCTCGGATGGATACTCCATCTACTGCTAAAACACTACTATTATTATTGTTAAATTCTTCATAAACCCTCTCTCCACCTTGTACGTCGTGGTCCTTTTACTCTAATATGTGTTAATATGTGGGGAGGGAGGGGGAGGGGAAAGGAAACTCCGATCGGTATGTATACACATTAAATACAGCATACAGCAATGGTAGCAACAGCTTTATTATATCTTAGGCAATGAACCATGCATATAGGGCTTGCATCCATAGGTCCTGCAGAAGTGATGCCAAATGCATTACATACGCTACGCATTACTTAGCTTATATGTTATCGCTCTGCATTAAAAGGTGTCTGCTGAACCTGCTGCTGCTGCCCTGTAATCTAGCATTCCCATGTAAGCTCAGGGGACTGGAACTCCTAATTGTAGTTGCTAGACCAGACCAAGGGAATATTCGCTACGATGTACATTATATCAGATCCTACATTTTATAAATGAAGTAAATGTGTTTACTCATGGGCAGCTTCTATATGGATCGTGCGACTTCGTATTTACGCACTGCTATCCTAGAGTGCACTAGGAAATGACTACTTTGCTAGCATTGCTAACTTATGGCATTTTTAAAAGTTCACTAAAGCAGTCGATGTACAGAAGCCGCTCTAAAAAAAGAGCTTTGTACCTGAACATTACTGTGATCACCCTGTGGGTCTGCCAAACATGGTTTTTTATACTCGATTCGCTTCGTTTTAACTGAACGTATCGTAATCTCGTTAGTAGGGCGATATGCATTTGCGATAATAGGTGTAGTAGGTTCGGTAATTTACGCATAATTAAGTTCGTGCCATCTGTATGAGCAGGGTTTCTGGCTTTGCAGTATCGAGCGATGAGTTCGCACATCCTCCTACCTATGGTCAACAGTATGCAAATGTATACTACCTGAGGCTGGATCGTTTAGGTCCCCAAATCATCCCCCCCAAATCGTGGCACGCGCCACGCGCCAGACGCGTCCTTGATCTTGTACCTGGGCGCGAAATGTGGTGTGTAGGCACAGTTGTACGAGTTATGAGCAAAAGACCAGATATTCTTGCTGATTTACGAAGCATTAATCACGGTATTTCCCCACCTGTCCATGAGAACTACGCGTCCCCCGACGATAAGATTTTCGTAGAGGATGAACATGGACGCGTTCAAATCGAAGGAACAGCAGATATGGTAGCACTTCTGGTTACTGGCTGTGTTGTTGGTGTTCTCGGGACTCAGGATTCTCTCGGGACTTTCTATGCCGAAGGGGTATGCTTTCCCAAACCACTCGATCCCCCGGTTCCTCCATCCCAGCCAGGTGTCGGGAAGGTCGCACTCATTTCGGGTTTACTTTTAGATGAGGATGAACATGAAGGAATAACTCACCAATTGCTCATAGATTTCCTCGCTGGTAGCATAGCCCCTGAGCTCAGTGCCCAGATCCAGCGGGTGATGATTTGCGGGGATAGTCTTGTAGAACCCAAGGAGGAGTTGATCGGAACACGGGTTCTGCGCCCCAAAACTCGTGCTGCCTCTCTTGATGCGTTAGACACATACATGGCGCAGGTCGCTGCATATGTGCCCGTACATCTTATGCCTGGGAGCTCGGACCCTGCACCAGGTGTCATGCTTCCTCAACAGCCATTCCACCCCGCCCTCTTTTCTAGGTGTCGGCCACTGATTCGTAGTGGTCGCATGAAACTGGAAACAAACCCTCAAAAAATTGTCTGTGACGACACTGTAAAAGTCTTGGGCACTTCTGGTCAACCGCTCCGTGACTTGTCGAAATATAGCACTGACAGCAAGTTGTCAACTCTTGATCTTATGGAGCTTACACTGCAATGGCATCACCTGGCTCCAACTGTGCCAGATACCTACTGGACATACCCGTTTCCCGACCGTGACCCATTGGTGATTGATGAGACTCCTCATGTATATTTTAGTGGTAATGCAGACGAGTTTGCCACTGATGTGCGTGGAGGGGTTCGACTTGTGAGTGTACCAAGATTCCGTGACTCTGGTGTGATTGTGCTCTTGGACCTCGCAACGCTTGAGGCATCAACTGTAGAACTTAGTACATGATGGACATTAAAACGACTACTTAATTTATGAATATGCAGTGACCAATAAGAGCAACGCATGTGTGGTAAGATAGCAGATGTAATGAGGTACATCAATGGGTGAGGGGGGGACTGGAGTCGTCGACCCAGTTGCGTGCAGCCTGACCAAACCCATCACTATCCGACGAGTAAGCTACTTCTGAAGGCAACATTCGATGCCCAGGGTTACCATGTGTATGTTCATTGAACCCATCGCTCGAATCCTCTTCGTAGGTCAGACGACTACTCCTGATGATAGTAGGTGGTGGAGGCATGAACGGTTGGGAACTAGGCGGTTCCATAGAGGCACGTGAACGACGAGTTGGAGAAGACATTCCCGAATTCATTCGGCCTCCCGTCAACGAAAATGACCTCATATGGGTCCCGAAACCATCGCTATCATCATCAGTACCACCTTGGCTATTACTTGGAATATCTTGAACTCTCATCAGATTTCCAGTGTTGAAGGGATTCACTTGATCAGTGTTGTTGAAGGAGATCCCATCCTTGAAAGATATATTATTGGGTAACCCTTGCTCAACTGCCAAGTCTCTATCGACGTCAAGGTGAAGGTCAGCATTGACGAGGGTTCTGCTAGGTAATTTCTCGTCGACGGGCAAATCATTACCGACGGAAGGTGCATGCGTACATAGAGAATTTGTGTTCGTTGCCATTTCCCTGTCATGTGAGTCCATGCAGGGAGAGCGAGGAGGTTCGGGGGACTGGGGACTTGGTTTAATATGAGTGGGACGAGCAATTTGAACAGGTTCGATACCATCACTATCAATGATTGGGACACGTCTTTGTATAAATTCTCCTGTGGCCTCCTCCGATTGGGACTTTATCTGGCTGTTACTGGTTTCAAACGATAGCTGGCTCTCCGAACGATCATCAATGAAATCGCCTTCACTCTGTAGCGGAGGGGTTGGTTCCACGCGGCGTCTGCTCGATCGTGTCGCTGCATCCCGTGAAAGATCAATGGGACGCTCGAATTCACTGAAATCGAGATCCCGACGCTTGCGCTCTGCCGCTGAAAGCTCACCACCAATGCGCATAACCATTGATCCTCCTGGCGCACTAACTGCTGCAGGTCCATTGACCACATTTGCTCTTGCACCCATATCTGCCTGAGCTCCAAACTCGTTCTCATATTCGGTCTCAAAGTACCGTCGAGCTGCCTCAATTTCCTCCGGCGAAACATGTGCCAGACCTCTGTTGAATTCAACCACGCGTTTATCCACGTAGATTTTACGGCGATCAAAGCCTTCAACACGTAAACCCTCGAGAGAGGTAGCTCGAGAAATGGCCACATATGCTTGGCCGCGCTCAAACACGCGTCGCAAATCCACGGTGGCATATGGCAAAGTTTGGCCCTGACTCTTGTGTACAGACATTGCCCATGCCAGGATAAGCGGTACCTGGATTCTATAGGCAATTTCATTACCCTTCTTGTCCTCCATAGACCACTTTTCGGGCATCACAACCGTCGTGATCTCGGTATTGTCGGGGGTAACGAACCGGACCCATGGCCACATGGGTTCATCTTTTTGGCGATGTAGATGCCCAAGTTGTGCCATAATACGGTCCTTAGTAGGATTAGCTCCCGGTTTAGCCCCAATTAACTCGGTAGACCAGTTTGCTGGTCGTGATGCGTTAGCCTCGGCATCTGCGTCTAGCTGGGCAATAGTTGCCTCAGTTGGGCCTTCTGAATCACCAGCCATAGCAGTTCCATACGCCGAATTCGTCATGAACCCAATAACCCGGCCAATGGTACCGTTAACTAGCTTAGCATTGACGTTTTTGATCAACATGACCTGGGCCCCCGTTTTGAGTTCCACAGACTCGGCAGCCAGGCCACTATTCAATGTTTTTTCGCTAACAATATCGCGATGCCTGTCATCAATCCAGTCTGCAGCCTTGTACACGTATTTCGTACCGGACTTTCTTTCCAAGTTGGTCCTATTGGCATTATCGGCTTCTCGGCGGAGCGGGAAGAGTCTTGTAGGCTGTAGACCTTTGGGAATACGCACAGGTCGATTTAGAGACCGAAACAATTGTTCAATTGGAGTATCGCACCGGCCTTCACGGAGTTCATTAAGGACCCGAACAAACTCGGGGTCTGCTTGCCGGAATACCTGGGTCAGATTGAATGTTCTTTGAACCACTGAGGGCCAACAGAGTGCATCAAAACAGAAGATCCGATTTGCATATACCGAGTCAGGGTCCTCATGATCGCGAGCCTGCGCGACCTCATTGGGAGCAACGATCGGTGGTAACTGGAACATATCACCCGACATAACAACTTGGATACCACCAAATGGGCGTGGGTCCTCGCGTACAACTCTTGCAATGACTTCTAGACGGTCCAGTAGATCAGCTCGTAGCATAGACACCTCATCGATCACGAGAGCTTGACAGCGCTTCCACCGCAAAACCGCCTGGCGCTTATCCTGGACCTTTCGAATCAAAGCATCCATGTCCCCATTTCCAAGTCCAATACCTGCAAAGCTATGCACAGTAATACCACCAATATTCACAGCTGCAAGGCCGGTTGTTGCGGTCACAGCTACTGCATCTGGGCCACGATATTTCCGTCGTAGATGGTCAATAATACACCTTGAAAGTACTGATTTACCAGTTCCGGCAGCTCCAGTGAAGAAAACACTAGAATTAGTATTTAGAACTTGATGTAACACGGCTTTCTGTTCGTCACTAAGGAACTGATTAGGGTTGCGCACAATAGCCCCTGATGCCAGAATTCCTTCAACAGAACGTTGTGATGATGGAACGGATTCTTTGACGGTATTATCCTTTTTAACATTGGTTTCGTCGGTAGGTTCAGTTTTAACGGTAGAACTCGGCTTGCCAGTACTTGGCATTTCGGTCTTGATCTGGGTAGCGCTTCCAGTATCTAATTCTGGCTTGATCTGATTGGAACCATTTTCACGGGTCTGTAATTTTGTTTCTATTCGCTTTCTCGCTGCTGCTGCCTGTAATGCCGGCAATTCTTCTTCATGTTGGCGTAATTTTGCCTGAACCCATGCCTGTTGATCGGCAAACGGAACCTTAAAGTATCGTGCCTGTCTAAACAGAGCGTCTATTTTCGCCTTCTCTTCAGCAGTTTGATGTTTTGTCGGTGTTAATTGAACATTATCCGTGCGGCCACTGTATTGAGTTTGTCCCCAACCACGGCTACATGCAATCTCCATTCGTTTCATATATACCGGTAGACCTTCCGGTGTTTTGAGCCTCTCAGGTGATTGGATCTGTGAAGAGATCTCAAGAGACTGTCCATTGCGACGTGGCGAGCGCTTCGACGGCGATGAATTACCATTACCACCTTCTCGATCCACAGGGATTTCGGGTTCACGACTTGTTATGATGCCATTCAGAGGTGGACTTGATGGTAAGGTGTTTTCATGTCCCGGCAGATTCGCAATGCGCGGCTCTGACTGGTGGTGGAAAGAAAAGTCGCGGCGGAGCTGTGACATCGCTCCCGATGGAGAATCCATGCGCACGAGTCTTCGCCACGTCTCAGGAAGCCGCCTATAAAATATACGAAACACTTTGACGCGCCACACTCACACAGGCGTGCAAAGACCTTCAGATTGACTGTCAAAAGCCGCGCGCTACTCGTCAACGCGACGACTGCCCGCTTACTTCATCTAGCATCTATTAAGCGTATGTCACCCTGATATCACGAATCGAAGACGCAAGCATATGTGGGAAGAGCGTATATAGATATAGGTATCATTAAAATATCATATACATACATATCCAATCCAATATATATACCGCCGCCCCATGGAACCCACCTGATTAAATACATATGACTATCTTGAATGGTTCACCCACCCGATTTGGCGATTTCATAAGCGCGATTTACTCGACGCGACCGTGACATAAGCACATTTAAATTGAATTTACTCTTTGGATATACGCACATCTCCGAGATTTCACAGGATGGTCAAAGTACAGTGGCAAAGTATAGCCGTGGATCCAAAACAGTTGGTTCTGGCCACTGTACTTCGATGTGGACAGTCGTTCAGATGGCGTAACGTCGACGGCATATGGAGTATGTGCATGCAGAATCGCGTGGTCCTGTTGAAGCAGGACGCGTCGAATCTGTACTATGCCAGCATTGGAGGCCCAGAAGAGCCAGTCCGCACCAACGAACAATTAGTTCGAGACTACTTCAACCTGAGTGTTGATGTGGAGCGTCTTTATGAGGACTGGAGTAAGCGCGATCGAAGGTTCGCACCCCCATTGAAGAAGGAGTCACCTGAGGGAGCCACTGTATTGCACCACCGTCTCCGTGGGGTGCGAATTCTGCGACAGGATCCATGGGAGACTCTCTGCGCATTCATTTGCAGTTCCAATAATAATATCAAACGTATCTCCAAGATGGTCGATAGTCTCTGCACTGAGTTTGGGCCGTTTGTAGCAGAACATGCAGGCCTGCGGTACTATGACTTCCCCTCTCCAATTGCTTTGGCTGGTCCTGGAGTCGAGCAACGATTGAGAGAACTTGGATTTGGCTATAGGGCCCGATACATTGCCCAGACTGCCGCGGCTGTTGCTGGAATGCCGGATGGATGCGCTTATCTGGAGTCTTTGAGGCTGGTTCCTGCTGCTGAGGCTCACCAGGAGTTGCTGCAATTTTCTGGAGTTGGCCCCAAAGTTGCTGATTGTGTGTGTCTCATGAGTCTCGACAAACATGCCATCGTGCCGCTGGACACACACATGATCCAAATTGCCTCTCGCGACTATAAAATCAAGAATGCACAATCACCGAAGGCATACAAACAAGTTCAGGAAGAATTTGCTCGAATCTGGGGCGAATATGCAGGGTGGGCTCACTCTGTTCTTTTTGCAGGTGACTTGTCTGACTTGAATAATGGTATCAACCTCGTGACTGTGCCCACTATTGAGTCTGCGAGGCTTGACTCAGATGAGTCTGTTAAAACTGAACCTATCAAGGCCTAGGTATTATAGAAAGCATTAGTGTATTGTATTTATTTCATATCCATATCATAGACCACAAAACGGCAGATTATGTCATCGATACTGAGTTGATGATTCCTTCTCCTTCAGACGCACCGCGAAGAGAGCTATCCAGCACCAATATTGCGTTATCAGAGCCTGTTTCAACAAAATATACAGTCTCTGAACCAGAATACGCGTCGAATCTACCATATCACTATAATTTCGTGAATATTGACTACTCTCAGGAACAATGGGAGCACGCACGCGAAATCGCGCGCATTTTCGATGAGAGTGAAGACACGGGACCGCGTTGCATGTATAATATACCGATCATGGCCAAAGTTTGTGGCGCCCAAGCCCATATTCTCGAGCCGATATTCACGTACGTGCTCTTGGAGTTTGAATCTAAGGCGGAGGTGTGGGACTCACCGAGACGATGGCGTATCGGTGTTCACGTGGCCAGGTACAATTGGGAATTGAACAACCTATTGTTAGTTTTTCGTCATAACATCACAGAGAGACGTGATGCGCGCTTATTATCTGCCGCGTTTGAGCATTGGCGTAACTTTGCACGATGGTGTCAGGAAGCTGAGGTACGTGCGGACCACATCCAGTTTCAAAGCAAAACGAAACATAGGCTACAAAAATGGCGTGTTGATACTGATGTCAAAGTACAAATAGCCAAAAAGGCCGTGGAACTGTATGACCGACGTATTATGGCAGACGCGTTACGTAGATGGCATGCAGAGACAGCCAGGGTCTCAGCTAAGACTACTACTGCGGAATCCCTTGAAATGAAGCGTTTATGGCGAATGGTTCGTGACTCCGTACTGCGGGCCCGGGCCCTTGATGCTCGTGATCGAATTCTTTTGCGTAGTTTATGGTCTCAGTGGACTTCATCCGTACATGAAATCAGAACGCAGAAACAAAAAGCCCTTGAATTGAGCCAAAAGGCCACTGCTGAAAAGTACATAGGCCGTTGGCTCAGGGCTACTGCTAACCAGGAGAATGTTGACATCAGTTTTGCCGATCAGGCACAGAGGTACTACGAATCTCACACGGGCCGCCATGCTCTTGCAAATATGGGAATGCATACACAATGGATCCTAGATCTATCTGTATTGGCGCGACTTCGAGATCAACGACGGCTGGTGAGGTTCGCCATCACCGAGATTAGCACTGCATATGAACGGCACATAATAGCAGTTCAGTTGGCCACTAAAATAGCATCTGAACATTTCCTCCGCGACTATTGGGCTATGTGGTGCAAAATTTTCAATCATGAAAGAGTGCGCAAGCTTGGAATTTTGGCGGATACTATGGCTGCCAACCGCGACTATGAGCTCGTTCGCCGGTATATGGAGAACTGGAGAATGGCTGCTATCACCGCCGATGAAAACCAAATGTCAGCTAGAGTAATGGCTGAGGAGACTCTACTAAAGTCTGGGTTGCGTAAAATGCGTGAAGCAGTCACTCAAGATAATGCATCGCGGGAGCGTGCAATCCACATGCATGAAGCGCATCTAGAAGAAAATATATGGACATACTGGAAATACCAGTACTGGGAGCATGTGCAGCAATCTATTGATGCAGAGTGGACGCGTGATGTACGTATTGACAAACCACTAATGATGGCGTGGTACAGTCGGTGGCGCAGGAATGTAACGCGAATACAGTCGCTTTCACTTGTGGCAGATACGATGCTGGCTCAGCGCAATAACCAGCATGTTTTTGATGTGTTTCTAGATTGGAAACGCCGACTCAACGGTTCCACATCTACAGACGATGACACGTTCCAGAACTCGATTCTGCCAAATTCCAATTCTTCAATATTGACCGATCCCTCAAATGCCTCATCTGATTTTACGGATACCATGAGTCCGTATAGGAGTATGCGGCCACTGTGGATTCACCGCGGCCGCAGTATTCTATCAAGCCCAGGCGGGACTAGGAACAATGCATAGGCAAGGTTTATTTATTTGCATTTTTTCAGCATTCATTCATTAGTATTTATTTATTCATTAATTTATTCGTGTTACTTTTTTAGTCGAGCATTTCATTGGATATTCATTCAATTCATCTTCTGAACAGTTCTTCTCTAGGGTCCTTCTGGAGTGTTAGGGTAGTGTGACGAAAGTGAATGTAGGTTGGTCTCTTTCATTTAGTTGAACATTCAAGAATTTATAGTGTTGGGTATCCAGTTAAACCATTCTGTATACGAGTTATCTATTTAACTACACCGAAGCCTTGTTGGACCATTCCTCATTTATACCACAATATGCATTTTACCTACAATGCGTATACAACTTCAGTAATGCACAATTTGTATAGTGCATAACATTGCTGACGTAACCAGTACAGCCTTCCCACCCCTTTCTCGTGACGAGATGGCACTCGTGTTTCGGGACCATCAGGTCCTTGTGGTGACTCCTGAGTCCTCCAAAACCCAAATTCAAATGGGCTTGTCCGAATCATTGCTCCCAGCAAGCATGGAGATCCCCACGGTAGTGTTTAGACACAAAGAGTCGGGCTTATTTCAAACTAATCCACCAGCAGACGATGCTAGAGCCAATGTGGAGGAAGTGCGGCCACTTGTGCGTGGGGAAATAGCTGATGAAGCGGCCTTTCACTACTTTTTGAAGATGATTTATCGGTCAGTAGTTCCTGCCGAGACATTGAGCCTCCCTCCCGCATTGTATCTTGTAGCTCCGTTGTCGTGGAACCGACGTCAGGTCGAAAAAATTGTACGCTACCTTTTCGAGGAGGTGCGAATCCCTGCCCTTGCTGTGTCTTTACAAGGCGTTATGGCCGCCTATGCATATGCCGCCAGTGAATGTCTTGTTATAGATGTGGGGTATGAAAAAACCGAGATCACGGTTATTTCCAACTTCGAAGCAGATAGGAATGCATCACGATCTATCCCCATTGGTGGAAACACTATTAATTCCGAGCTAAGTGCAGCTTTGCCGGACCTGTCGGAAACCCAAATCGAGGACCTCAAGCGAAGTCCTATATACGAAGTACTTTGCAGCTCAGAAAAGGCTGCATTGGTCCAGGCAGACAAGGATGAAGCAGATGAGGAGAATGGCGTGGTGAATATTGCTGCCATTGTATCTAGTGGCCGTACACGTGAAATCCTGGACCGACGGGAACGTCGTAAACAAGGTGAGCTCACCGAGGTGGCGAATGCTGATATGCAGACAAATAAGTTTGTGGACCGTGATGGCATTGAACATGAGATTGGAAGCGCGCGCTTCAACGGAACTGAGCCACTAGTGGCCGGTATTGTTGATGCCGTTGGTGAAGTGCTCTACCGTCTAAAACCCCGGCTACAGGAGCAGATTTTTGAAAATGTCATTATTATCGGTTATGGGTCTAAGATTACTGGCTTGACTGAACGTATTGCCGAAGCGTTAGAACATCGGTGGGTGCTGAGTTCTCCTCAGGATCCGGCTACTTTGCCTCCGGACCACCCTGCTGCAAGCGGTCATCTCCCCGTGGAAACCCCACACCAAGGACCGAAATCCTTTGTACTGGCCAAAATTCTAGACCATTTCCCCGAATGGAAGAGTCAAGGGGCCGAAGGACTCGGCTTCTTGGGGGCTCAAATTGGTGCCAAGCAGGCGTTCACAACGGGTATGGAAGGCGTATTTGTAGCACGCCAGGATTATAATGAGGTGGGCCCCCCTTGCATCTGGGATATCTTTCAATAATCCCATCGCGTAGACCCTCTAGGCAAGCCCAACGGCGATCATCAGCAAAACCACATGGCATTGTTGGGGCTTGACTTATTGTACTAGTATGAACTTAATGCACTTATTGGGAGTTACTTGTCCACCTAAATAGCTTTTGTGAGATATATCTCCTGTGAAATCTCAGAAGTCTCGTGACCTTTCTCTCGGTCCAATTTCGCCGAGATATATGCGCAAAGGTATATTTGCTGATACGCGTTCACTCTGACCGCTGAAGACGAATGGTTCGGTGAAAATGGCTTCTGGGGGTCAAGCCGATGGCGATTTGGCGGCATTTGTGCGCCAGATCATTCGAGAAGAGCTACAACAGTTCCAGCACGAAATTCGGGGCGAAATGGCTGAGCTACGGCGCCGGGTGGCTGCTGCCGAAGACAGGCTATTAGACGTTGATCTAGAACCAATGGGTTCGGCTGAACCAGTTACACCTCGCCCACGCTCTGTTTCAACGGGTTCTGCTTCCAGTTCGCGCTCTCTATCCCCATCACCTACTTTGGGAGCATCCGTACCGAGCTTATTGCAGAAGGTCGGAACAAAAGTGCATAGATTGCTTCTGTCACCGGATAGAGGGGCTCACAATTCCGCAATTACTGTGACAGGGGGTTCTCAATTTAATGGAACTGGTGGAGGCCCTGTAACAGTTCGAAGAAACTCGGGAATGTCATCTCGGGCTAGTAGCGGCGCTTCGCCATTATCGGTGGCCCCTCAACAACAGGATTTAACAGCTATTCTACGCGAGGGTATACCATTTCTGCGAATCACACATAACAAGCGAGCCCCACGTGTGCTGAAACTCGACGAAGAGCAGGGAATTATCTCATGGAATGCAACCAAGACAAGCGCTCGGGTACTACTCGACAGGATCTCTGAAATATACACAGCAGATGAGGCCCGGAACTATCGAGAAGAGTTTAGGATCAGTGCAGAGCTTGCCTCACGTTGGATTACGATTGTTCACCAGCGTCCTGGAGACACAAAACTCAAGGCTCTTCATATGGTGATGAACTCGGAGCGCGATTTTGATATCCTTATTACTTGTCTGGTACGACTTGTGAGCTATCGACGTGAAGTTATGTGTGGACTTGGACTGGCTGGCGAGCATTTTGTAGATGTGCATTGGTCGCGAAATACTGACGCCTCCCATAAGGAGTTAACATTTACTCAAGTACAACGTTTGTGCCAACAGTTGCATGTACATTGCGCACCAGACTTTATTCGTCGTGTCTTTGATGAAGCTGATACTGACAGAAGTGGTGTATTGGACTTTGCGGAGTTTAAAAGGTTTGTGCGTCTGCTGAAGCGTCGCGATGATATAGCCGCTATATGGGCACGCTACCATATCGGCGAATCGCGGGAATATGTACAACGTTTTCTCACTGATGTGCAAAAAGTGGATCCGGACTCTGTAAGTATTCCTGAAGATGGACTCCAGGAGGATGAGTTTGCTGAATTTTTGTTGTCACAGCAGCTGTTCCCACCAGTAGATGAACATCCCCCTGAAGAATCAAAGTTATTACGGCCACTGAATGAGTACTGGATATGTTCCAGTCATAATACATATCTTATGGGTCGTCAAGTAGCCGACGCATCATCAGTCGAAGCATGCATTCGTGCATTACAAGACGGATGCCGATGTCTCGAAATAGACTGCTGGGATGGACCTCGTGGCCCCTTGGTATATCATGGCCATTCCTTAACGCGGCTTTCTGGGGCAATATTGTTCGATGATGTGGTGGAGGCAGTGCTCAAATATGGGTTCATATCGTCGCCGTTTCCCATTATACTGTCGCTGGAAATCAGATGTGGAGAAGCTAGCCAGCGTCATATTGTGCATACATTGCGGACAGTGCTAGCTGGCTTGCTGGTTACTGACCCGTTACCGCCTGGAGAGAGGCTCCCCAGCCCTCATGAGCTTCGCCATCGCATTCTGATCAAAGTTAAAAGTGCTTCTAGTGGCGGAAATGCAGGTGCAGATACCGACAGCGATAGAGATGATATGGCAGCCACTCCAGAAACTCGCAATAATGCGTCTAAACAACCCCAGCGTGTGATAACAGCGCTAGCTGATCTCGGAGTATATCTCAGTGGTTTCCGGTTCCAAGGCTTCGAAGCTGATGAAGCTAAGCTCCCTAACCACGTGTTTTCATTCTCTGAACGTACTTTGCGTAGCATTATGCGTGACTCGTCCAAGCGGTGTTCCCTTCAACTTCATGACGCTCAATACATGGCACGCGTGTATCCGTCAAACTTTCGCATCATGTCGACGAATTTCGACCCGATACCTTTTTGGAAAATGGGAGTGCAAATGGTGGCCCTAAATTGGCAAAGGCCTGATGTAGGCATGCAACTGAATTCGGCATTCTTTGGTCAGAAATGCGGCTATGTGCTCAAACCGGCGTGGATGCGGCCCCCTATGGAAGGCCCCTATAACTTTCTGTCATCCCCGCTTATTCCTAGTGGTGAGCGCAAAGTCCGCATTCAAATTTTATCTGCTCAGCAGCTTCCTCGACCCACTGCCCCCGCCTTACGTGCCGATGAACCATTGAGTCCTTTTGTGACAGTGGAACTCTGGGGTACTGGTGATGACAACCGCACTATACCGCAATGGAAGACCCCAGTAGTCGCTGAAAATGGGTTTAACCCTGTTTGGAGATGGGAATGTGACATACGAGTGCCTGAGCGTGACATTGAGTTCGCTTGTTTGCGGTTTGTGGTAACAACTGGGACTACATCATTCGCTTTTTGCACGTGTCGCCTGGCATCAATGCTTCAAGGATACCGTCATTTGCCACTGCGCGATCTACAGGGTGAAAACTATCTATTTTCGACTCTGTTCATAAAAATCGACTTTTAGGCGCATTAGTATAGATACATAGAGAGAATATGCTTTATGAAAAGAAACCTATTTCCAAGGCATCATTATATTGCATTATTTATAGGAAATAGCATCCAAGTTTCGATATTATGGTATGAACATGCTATTGGAAAGTATTATGTTATGGCTCCATTGGCGTTCAGAAATGATATATATAGCCCATAATATTCGAAAAGGATATATAATACTTTAATGAATAGTTGGAATCTGCTGTTCACTGCCACCCGTCATTTTCGGAATTTCCCATTGCCTATTTTCCTAAGGGTAGTAATTTCACCAGAGGTTATCGCGGTAATCCATTACAAAGATCTCTGCCACAATTGGTACCATACAGGTTAGTATGATGATACGATTAAAGAATAGTCAGATTCTATGGCCATTAGTTGATCAGCTGCATAGGTTTTAGGAAATCCTGTTCAAGTTTCACGTAATAAGTCAGTTTAATTGTACTCTCAATTAAGAAAGGGCCATTTTAGCATCTTCCGGTCCTGTAATCCGAGGCGTGCCGGCCAGCAGCTCGCGACGAATCTCAGGAGAGATCTTGGGATGGGCCTGTAATCGACACACCGCCAGCAGCGCGTCACGCTGATCCTCGGTAATGTCGTTCTTATAGCGCTGCACAAACACAAGGAAACTCTGGTGCCAGATCACTGGCAACTTTTCGCCATGCTCGCGGAACCTAACAAAATGGAACACCATCGCATCAACCACCTTGTAAGGCAAAGCATACTTCTTATCGAGGAGTACCTTGATGAACATCGACGTGGGACCCGAATAATCTGACTCGGCGAGATGAAGTAAAGCAGCGGCAGAATGTAACGCCGGGACGCTCACTCTGGCTAGCACACTACCGGCAATCAATGCCTCGCGTAAAGTACAGGTTCCCGATTCGAGTAGTGGGAACAGGAATCCCTTGAAAAACGCAGCAGGCTTGTACAAGGCTTTCTTGAGAGATCGGTAGACATGGTAATTAACGTTTTTCTGCTCCTCGACTTGGTCCCGGAACCGGTCCAGAAGCACCTCGTTGATGAAGCGGTGGGCCTGATTGGCGGGAAGGTTCGACACAAACAGTTTAGATGCTTCATACACAGCCTGATTTGACCAGTCCGGCGGGTTTGTCACATACAATACATCACGCCAGTTCTTGAGAGTGGGAACAATTTTGAACGCACGCGGGAGTCGTCCACTACGGAACCGCGACAAAAGCTCACCGACCTGACTGTATACCTCGATAACCTTTGGAGGCAGCATAACACCACCAGCCTCTGGCTCCGGTTTCCATGTTCCATTCTGTTTGGCCTCCATCTCAGCTACTTTGGCCATGATTTTATCTGCCAGCGTCATCGGTTGACCACTTGCAGGACCCTCCTGCTCCTCCACGTAGCGCTGGAAGATGGCATCTTCTTCGGGATCGACATCTAGGTCGAGTTCTTCGTATTCCAACTGCTCATCATCATCATCAGTCCATGCATCATCACCTTGAGCTCCATCGCTTTCGTCACCATCTGTGTCTAGTTGAGCGGGTTGGCGGTAGCCCGAGGTATTCCGGAGCTGCTGATCTTCAACATGGGCCTCATCATCCATTTCCTGCTGTTGTTCCCGGGCCAATTCCAAAATCTTGCGACTGGTAGCAGGATCAATGTACTCCTCCTGGTCGGCATCCTCCCCGACCGGGTCGGCGCGCTGTTGGCGCTTGTGTCGTGACTGCTTGCGCAAGTGACCACTGCCTTCCTCAATGGAATTGTACAAAGGATCGTGCCGTTGTAGCTTTTGTGCTGATGCCTTCGGCATATTCTGGGATTTTTCAAGCTACAAAGACAAGGATTGATATAAAGGCGGAAAATTTCACGTAGTGCGTAGCCCATTACCTCATTTTTTTAGTGAGTCACGTGACTGGGTGGGTCGCGCAGATCACGTGGGTCCCCGTTACGTCTTACGCACGGCGCCTAAACTAAATCACAACAACAACTTCCTAATGAAAAGAGGTGGTTCTGAAACTCCCCCGCCGGCTAAACGGTCACGTCGTACTCTTAACGAGATTCCGGAATTATCTCCTCACCGCCTCAACGTTTATATCTTCGGATCAGGGACGATCTGTGAGCTTGGCCTGGGTCCTCATGTTACGAATGTTAAACGCCCGCGGCTCAGCCCTTTGTTACCGGCTTCTGAAGTGGGTATTGTAGCTCTAGCTGCTGGTGGTGCTCATACGGTTGCTTTGGACCATGAGGGACATCTGTGGACATGGGGACAGAATGATTCGGGTGCACTAGGCCGACCCACAAAAGAGTCTGCCGAAGTGATTGACGAGGATAATGACCTGAACTCCAAGGAAAGTACCCCTGGTCGCGTCCAAGGCTTGAAGGAAGATCTAAAATTCGTGGCTGTTGGAGCTACGGACAATGTCAGTGCTGCCATTACAGAGTCAGGACGTGTGTGGGCATGGGGAACATTCATTGACGACGGCCAGAAAGCATTTGCACCTGGAACGAAGTTCCAGACAGCCCCTATGCAATTGCCTAGCATCAAAGGAGCTGTGGCACTTGCTGGCGGTAAGGATCACTTGCTTATTCTCACGACCCAAGGCTATGTTTACGCTTGGGGCATTGGCACGAGCTACCAGCTAGGTGTTCCTGTACGTCCAACACTGAGAACTAAAACTCAAGGGCCACTTCGGGTTCCGCGTTTGAAGGATATTGTGTACATCAGTGCTGGCGATTACCACAGCTTCGCTATCGACTCCTCAGGGCGTGTTTGGGCATGGGGTCTCAATAACTTCGGCCAATGTGGGCTCAGTGACCCGGTTGGTCCCAACACGTTCATTGAAAAGCCTACTCATGTCGAGGAATGGGATGGGAAACACGTCGTGCAGATCGCTAGCGGTGGTCACCACACTGTCTGGCTAACTGCTGATGGGAGCATTTACACGCAAGGAGAAACCAATTTCCATCAATTGGGAGTTCCTTATGATAAGCTGCCAGAAAACACCGTTCGAGAACAGGATGGTACACCGTCATTTGTTCCTACTGCTACGAAGCTGGGTCAGGGATCATTTGAGGAGGAGCCTGTAGATCCTCTGCCGCCATTCAAGTACATTGCTGCAGGAACAGACCACTCCCTTGCCATTTCCCGCACTGATGGATCAACTTGGACATGGGGATTTGGCGAAGTGTTCCAGCTTGGACATGGTAAACCTGCTGGCGAAGACGATCCCGAGGACGAACCAGTTCCTCGCCGGATCAAAAACACCGCCACAACTGGCGTCAACATGTGCTGGGCTGGAGCTGGTGGTCAGTTCAGTGTGATTGCCGCTGCTATTGATGACCAGCCAGCTGAGGCCTTGAATGGCAATGCTGCCGTCAAGAAGTCCGAATAATTCAGGTTGTAAACTAACTGAAACTTAAAAAAAAAGTTGTCTGTGTTAACGAAATCACACCACATAAAATAAATAATTAAGAAATAAACTCATAATAATACTTTGCCTTTCCTCTCCGGTGTTAGGACGCGCTGGGGACCGCTTCGATAGGGATCAATATGCCGGGTGGGCTTAACAACTCCTCATCATGGCGAGGTTCAGCGGCATATAATGGCAGAGGATCATCGGGCATACATGCTGAGGTACCACCCACATCCTTGCCAAAGACATGCACAGGCACTGATACTCGTAGCTTGAGTTTGTTCGAAGGCTTATGACGAGAGGCGACAATAGCTTCCGCAACGATCTTGTATTCGTGGGCAAAATGAGGCGAATCGAACGACTCAGATATCACATCAGAAATACGAGCTGATTGTACCGCTTCTTTAATAACATCAGCGCCTTCCTTCAACCCAACGTCACCCCCTATGGTCACCAAATCATAGCGATCCCGGACATAATCCCGGTGCCAGCCACGATCTACAAAAACAGTGGTCTTCTGCTTCAGAAACAGCTCAAATTTGCGCAAAATCAGAAGATCACCATCATCACTCTCGATATTCACCAGCACCGAAAGTGGGAGCGGAGACTGGGGAATTCCAGAGGCTGGTAATACCATTGCAAGACGAACCTCGGTTAATTTACGGTGGTCCGAGTCAGGAAACAATCCTCTGATTCCTGTGGCTCGACCGGGGAGATGTGTTTTAAGCCGTGTAGCTTCTATATGGGTTGCCAAATCATACAGATCCGGAGGAGGACCCGCAGGGATCATCGTGAATGGGGCAGTGGCCTTAGGGTTCGATGACATTAGTTCACTGCGCCGTACAAGCACTTTTACATACCATGAAATGCGCGAATTCGAGTTACGAAGCTGCAAAGTTCCTGGATACCACCCCAGTGGAGGGATCATAAATGCAAACTCAAAGTCCCTAGACCCAGTGTTGTAGCGGTATGTGAGACTAGGCGACGTTTCGTCGCTCTGGGGCTCTCCATTTATTCCTGGAGGTGGCGCAGGAGGGAACAAACGTTGATCCATAGCCAAAAGCTTGAGACGCTCCGACTGAGAGTAGCCACCCTGTGCATTGGAAATCCATACAACAGCTTCTTCCTCACATCTTAGTTTCACTTCGATGGATTTGATATCAACTGGCCGAGAGTTCTCCACAATCACCCTGCCTCGTACGATATCTCCATTAGTATAATACTCTCGGGGCTCAATTAACTCTATCGACGCCGAACAGCTCGATGACAGCATTGTCCAAGGATGCTTTTTGGTGAATGCTTACTGATGGCTCCTTTGCTTCTCCTTGCTGTGTTCAAAAGTGGCCCTTAGGGGCAGATCCCCGGTGGCAGATGCGAAGTTATTAAATGACCTTCTAAGATCTATCCTGGGAGATCCCCATTTATTGGTTATTAGTATGTCATCATTCATGCTAATGAGATGCTTATCTCGGTAATAGCCCTTTCCCAATATGCGCTATCGTAGAAAATGAACTTACATCCTCGCACGTGCTACGCATTACCAGCACTAGGAGGTGGGGCATATGAGTCAGCGATGGTCGCCATCAACCTTAGAGTTATATTTTTTTACGCATACTAGCATTAATTTTTTTTTTATCTGGTCTCCCTTTCTAGTGGCAGCGCTGCCTTGGGCCACATATTCTAATGAGCGCCGACGAGAAGATCTACGTGTCGTATAATGGAATTCACAAACTCTGCCAGCAGTCTGCTCCCAAGTTACTGGAATTCAAACCCGAAGTAATCGTCGCCATTGGCGGTGGTGGGTTCATCCCCGCCCGGATTTTGCGCACGTTTCTAAAGAAGGGCAGTGCTAGTGGGTCGCGCAATATCCCTATTTATGCTGTGGGTCTCGCTCTTTATGAGGACATGGGCACAGGTGTTGATGCCATCGGGAAAGAGGTCCAGCGGTTGCAGTGGCTAAGTACAAGCACTCTTAGCGAACAAATTCTTAATAAATCAGTGATTATCATTGACGAGGTCGATGATTCTCGTACCACTATTTCCTTCTGTCTCAAGGAGCTACAGAAAGATCTCGACCATCTGGCTGCGGAGAGGGGAGTGGAGAATAAAACAGAGTTCGCAGTGTTTGTGATCCACAACAAAGACAAGATCAAGCGTGCAGAGCTTCCGGAGTCGATTATGACTAGCCGTTATGTTGCTGCTGCTACTACCAAAGACGACTGGATCGCCTACCCTTGGGAGGCCGACGACATTGACGAACACACGAAGAAAGCCGTCGCCCAGGGCAATTGTTAATTTCATTATTCGTTATTATCAGTATAATAACAACCACTAGATGGTAAATTCTGTTTATCCCGGAGTGTCCATTATAATTATGGCAATGTTGATATGGATTTGTAGAATCACGAGTTGAGATTGGAGGATAAAGGTACATGGAACTAATTGGATAATCTAACCAACCAGGATTAGTTTCTTTCAGAAAGTCTTGCAATTTCCTGCACAAGTGTCTCGATTTGATCACGATACATCTCCTTTACATCGGCCACATCAGCCTCGAGTTCGGCGATGCGTTCGTGCCTTTCAGAAGCCAGAACTTGGGACGCATCTAACCTAGTGGTCAGTGCTTCAATCTTCTTTTCTGCAGATTCATGCTCTGCTCGTAATGCCGTTAGTTCATCCTGAGCATCCAGTAATTCGACCACCTCGGCTTGGGCATCGTCTCGTTGCGATGATGCCAACTCAGCAGCTTTCCGAGTAGCAGCAAGTTCACTTTCAAGATGTCGCACGGTCCTTGTGAGTCGTGATACCACGTGAATATTTGCACCAGCGTTACCTTCGCCAGCACTAAAGCTGGCCAAAGATTCCCGTTCTGGTACATCGAAAGGCAGCGATTCTGCAGATGACTTGCGGGTCATCGGGGCTTCGGTAGGCCCCAAATCAATAAACCGGTCCATAGCATTATCAGTAGACACATATGAGAGTTCTGGCTCAGTATGAACTTCGGATTTCGCGTAGTCTTCGTCAAGAGTGGGACCAGCCTCATGGTTTGATGAAGGTTCTTCCTGATCCTCCTGAGACTCTAACCGGTCGGATTCACCGACATCACGATCTTTGGGGATTTCCGTTGTGTCGCTTCCATCGAATATCTCGTGTGAGGCCAGTGTGCCTGCTGACGCCTTTAGAGCATCAAGTTGCTCCTGGAGCAATAGCACCTGGTCCTGGGCATCTCGTGCTTCAGCCTGTGCCTCACGAAGCCGTGCATTAAGGCGATTGTTGGCCTGTTGAACCACTTGTGCAGACTTATCTGCTGCCTGTTCGAGCTCAGCTATCCGTTGAAGAAGCTCAACCTCGCGCTCCTGCCATGCCTGACGAGCAGATTCATGGGCTAATTCAGCCGCTTCAAGCCTTGCCTGGTCTTTTGCGCCACTTTTATTGCCTCCGTAACTGCCTCGAGGCTCTACCTGGCTTCGATAATGCTCTGCTAGCGCCTGAAGCTCGCGTTTCTCTGAGAGTAGAGTGCTACGCTCCGCCCTGAGCACAGTTGCTTCATTAGATGCCGCATCTGCGGCACTCTGGGCCTGTTGCGCACGTTTTTCGGCGTCTTTTATAGTGGCTCTCATTCGGCGTACATGAGTTGAAAGCTTCAGTTCTTGTGCCGATAATCGTTGGCCCTCGTCCATGAGTAGTGCAATCTTGCGCTCTAGAGGATCAGGAGTTTCGAAGTGCGGTTCACTCAATACAGCAATCTTGCTGTGAAGACTTGTGAGTCGGTTGTTCACTTGTTCCGTGTACGAACTGACCTCTCTCCCTGTTGCCTCGAGTAGATCCACGAGGTCAAGCGTTGCGTCGGCCATAGCAGCACTTCTTGAGTCATTCTGTAAGGATAGGGCGAGTGTCTGTGCTGCGGAAAGTGCAGGTCCCAGATCAGGTGGCAGTACGAATTTGTCGACTACCTTCAATGTGGGCTGAGGTGTAGGCTGTTTTGCTTGAGGAGTCGCAGGCCGTGATGAGACTTGACTCAGTTCTCGGAAGTGTGTATATGATTTTTGGCTGGACTCCTGGTCGGTTGAGCCAGTTTCTGAACTCTGCTCAGCCTCCTGGTCCGTATTTTGATCATCTGGTCTTTGAGAAGACCTTCCTGATCTAGGCACATGATCGTTAGGATTCGCTGATAGTCTCGGTTCATTGGTGTTCTGAGGAGTTTGAGATTGATTTAATTGACTTGTCTCCGGTATCGCTCCATTGGTGGATTCCTTGTTGGATTCCGTAGCGAACGCTTTGGCAGGATCACGGGTAGCGTCATTAGTACTGGTGTCACGAGGTTCCTTACCCGGCTCATTGCTGGAATCCCTTGATCCCGGATTGGGATCTGGGGAATATGACGGGGTTGCTTCACGTTCAGTCGATGGGCGTGATAAGTCCAACGACCCAGTGCGAGATGTAGCCGCAGATGTTCCAGGTGTGCCAGCTACAGCTTGACGAACTCGTTGGGACAGATCTCGTTTCTGCCCAGGCTGCCTCTTGGGTAGTGAGACCTCCTTACTGTCCAGCAGAACTTGATCTAGTCGTTGTTCAACATTGGCCACGGCCTGTTTCAGATAGTTGGACCATTCGGCCATACCGCCATTACGTGACGTTCCAGCTATGGAGGTTTGGCATCATCATGGAATTGGCGCAGGATTGGCATAGCAACGGAATTGGAATTGGAATTACGGTATGTGATTCTAAAATAAATACTACTATAAATAAGACATATTAACAATAAATAAATTTCGGAAGACTTGTGATAGTCTCCCTAAGCTCAATTGATCCGTATCAGGAATGGGTTACCCAAGCCAGCTACCCGAAACGGTAGTATTGACAAGTCCACGCTGTACACTAGGCACCGCATATATTTAGAAAATGCCAAAATTGAGTAGGATCAAGATTGTCAAAAGCGCACTATGAGCAAAGATTGAGAGCACCGCCGACATTAAAACGAAATGACCACTAGTAATAAATTCAAGGTCTGGATTGCCCAAAAACACTTTTTCCATGCGGTGACGTTGATACAGGGCCAGAATGATCATAAGGATTGCGTGAACTGTGTATACAGTGGCAACAGGCAGAAACTCGTGAGTGAACAACTTCAAGATGACCAGTCCGAATGATAACTCAGAGAATGCAGTTCGAATGTATGCCCCCTCAAAAGTGCGCTGAGATGCGCGTACATCCTGGCGCTGAGCCGTCGATAACTGGGTATATGCAATCTGCACCATTGTGAAGCTACCCCGCGAAGCTCCTAAGCTCCTCCCACAATGTTAGTTACAACTTTATGCACTTGGTGCTGATGATTACTTCATAACCCATGATTTGTCGTTACGCGCTTCGCCCGATAATCACTGCATATTTCCAGATATATTACTACGCACATATTTCTCATTTCCATTGTCGATTACGCGTACATTAGGCATCAAGCCGTTTTCACCTTCCTATAGTGATCCATCATCATCTACTCACAATAGGGAGCCTGGTCTGCTAAAAGTCCACAATGGCACTGGGTAGTGTCTGCAAAGTATGTGGACAGTCTGAGTTCCAAAGGGATCACCAGTCCGGAGACCTGGTGTGTCGTTCATGCGGCTGTGTGGTAGATGACTCCCGGATTGTGTCCGAAGTCACGTTTTCGGAGACCTCCGCAGGTAAAGCGGTTGTTTCGGGCCAGTATGTCTCCCATGATCAGACTGGTGTGCTAGGGAATTCATTATATGGTATGCAAAGTGGTGAATCGCGTCACCAGACAATAGAAAAGGCCAGGCATCGCATGGATATCATCGGCCATCGTCTGGGGATTCCAGCTCATGTGATCGAGGCTGGGCTACGATTTTTCCGCACGGCACTTGCTAACAATTTCGTCAAAGGACGTAAATCCCAGCACGTTTTAAGTGCTTGTTTGTACTTGGCATGCCGCCTGGGAAAGACAGATCATATGCTCATGGATTTTGCCGAGCTTATAGGTGTCAACGTGTTTCACATTGGTGCTACGTACTTGCAACTTGTGCGCAACCAAAAGATCAAGGAATTGCCTATTGTGGATCCTACAGTATACATCCAACGATTCACGGCCCGTCTCCAGTTTGGAAGTGAAGGAGGTAAACGGGTTGTCAACGATGCAAAGCTGCTAGTCCAGCGAATGGGGAAAGACTGGCTCCAACAGGGCCGTCGACCTGCTGGTGTTGCAGCAGCATGTATATTGTTAGCAGCACGAATGAACAACTTCCGCCGATCAAAGGCCGAGATTGTCCAGGTGGCCAAGATCGCCGAAGAAACCCTCCAGAGACGCCTGGACGAATTCAAAAATACTTCAGCAGGAACCCTGACTGTTCAGGACTTCCGTGGTACTAATATTGAGTCGGCTGCAGACCCACCGAGTTTCACACGTCATCGCGAGCTTGAGCGACGGATCGCGGAACAGCTTGCTCATAATGAGGAGATTTTCCGGGAAGGTGGTCCTTTACAACCAGATCCATATCTGGATGAAGAGATGATTCGTATAGCTAAGGACCTTGATCGAGAAGACGGCCAGCAGCTTGCACTTCTAAGCGATGTTGATGCTGTTCTGGAACTCCCAACTTTGCAGGAAGCTGCTAGGGATCTTGCAGACAGGCCACAGCCCGCTTCAATGTCCCGTAGACGGTCTTCCGTCGTATCTACTTCTCGCAATGGTCCAATAACGGTGAAAAGACAGGTTCCTGATGAGTCCGATAGTGAGGACGACTTTAGTGAGGACGACTATGACGAAGACGACGATAAACGGATTATAGAGCAAACTCTGGCTCAGTTTGAAGAAGCCCCCATTGATCCCAACGCAAACGAACCTCGTCCAGTTCCGACTCGTGCGGTGCCTATAAAGAAGCAATCGCCACCTGCTGAGTCGCCTGAAGGAGATGGCCAATCCATAGGACGGGCCGAAAAGTTCCTTTTAGACTTTCGGAAGCGCCGCGCTGAGAAGTTGAACGCAGAACGTGAGCGGTTGGCCGCTATACCACCGCCTTCTGCGGCCCCTGCAGCAGAAGATGATTCCGACCACTTGTCAGACGTGGACGATGCTGAAATTGCCTCGGTACTTCTCACAGAAGAGGAGATTGACCTCAAATCAAAAGTGTGGATGTCGATTAACCGCGAATACTTGCTGGAACAGGAACGTAAGCGTCTTCGCGCCGAATCTGACGCTGCTCAAGGTATCACGAAACCTGCTCGCAAGCGTCGGAAGCCGCGTGCCCCACAAGATCCAAATCAGCCGACATCAGCAGGTGCCAGTGCCGCCAACATGCTTAAGGAAAAGGTCCACTCGAAGAAGATCAACTACGCAGCGGTCAAAGAACTATTTTCGTTTTCCAAATAGACATGGGAATATTTCTTTGTTGTTCAGGTTCCGCCGTGCTATTTTATTTTATTGTTATATTTATTCTGCTGGTTCAAGTCCACTTGAACCACGCCCAACGCCAATCATAATATATGTTTCTATATTACGCACATCCCCAGATAAAGAAAGTTATTATATAATTTTTTTCAATCCAAGCACCCTCGGTCTCGTTGATAATAAAAAAATGGGACGCCGCGCTGCAGTCCTACCAACAAATATTGCCCTTTTACAGAACCTAATTAGGCGTGATCCAGGGTCTTATAAGGAAGAATTCCGCTTGCAACACCAACATTATGCATCGCTACGAGAGATTTTCATGCAGAATCCCCGAGCTGCTCAAAATGCTGATGAATTCTCTGAATTAGTGGGGTTTGTGACCCAAATGTGCAACTGCTATCCTGAAGATACAAAGGAGTTTCCATTGGAAGTATGCGCCTTATTGAGTGAGCACTATGACAATCTTCCTGCCAGCGTAGCAGATAAGCTTGTGCAGTGCTTGGTGATGATGCGAAACAAAGATCACCTAGATATTGAGCAGTTCGTTCAAACATTATTCCCGGTTTTGGTTGCTACCGAATCAAAACAACTTCGAACCAAGAGTTATGGTGCCCTGATCCAGGCAATCAAGACGGCCAATGAGCCTTCTCGCAGCCCTCGCGCTAATAAAATGATTCAAGCTCTTTTGTTTAATCTTCTTGATGACGCCGAGGCAAATGGACTATGGGCAACCAAAATCACACGTGAGCTATGGCGACGCGGAGTGTGGGATGATTCCCGGAGTATCGAGATTATGACAACTGCAGCACTTAGTTCAGACCCTAAAGTGGCTGCTGCAGCCGTTCGTTTCTTTTTGGGAGCAGACCGTGAGCGCGAAGAGGCACTTGCAGCTGGTGAAGAGAGCGATTCTGATCTTGACGTTGGAGCGCTCAAACACCGACTTACCATTAACAAGAAGTCCACAAAACGCACCAAACAAATAGAAGCGGCTATGCGCAGTCAAAAGCGTAAACAGACAGGTCCTGGGAAGGACTCAACTCACTTAAACTTCTCAGCTATTCACCTTCTTCGTGATCCTCAGGGCTTTGCTGAGAAGCTATTTCAAGTCCAATTGGCGGGATCAGGAGGTAAAGGTGCTGCAAGGCTCCATCTCGAACAGAAAATCGATGTTGTCAATCTTGTGTCTCGGCTAGTTGGTACTCACAAGCTGACCGTTTTAGGTTTGTATTCGTTCCTTTTGCGTTACTTAACCCCCAAACAGAAGGATGTGACACAGTTCATGGCTGCCACCGCACAAGCTAGTCATGATCTCGTTCCCCCTGATGTTTTGCAACCGGTGGTGCGTAAGATTGCCGACGAGTTCGTGAGTGATGGTGTGGCATCTGAGGTCGCTGCTGCAGGACTAAACACGATCCGCGAGATCCTTGCGCGTGCCCCACTTTCTATTGAGGAACCCCTTCTCCATGATCTTATAGAATACCGGAAATCCAAGGCCAAGAATGTGGTAATGGCAGCACGAGGTCTGATACAGTTATTCCGTGATATTGATCCGGCAATGCTCCCCGCCAAAGAACGCGGTAAAACAGCTGCAATGGCTGTGAGATCTGGTGATGCATCCCGACCCAAGTTTGGAGAAGTACGTGCGGGCACGATTGAGGGTCTGGATCTCCTCGATAAGTATCGCCAAGCGCGAGCTGTTGAAGCTGGAAGCGATGAGGAGGTATTTGACGCTGATGACGGATGGCAGGTAGCTTCTGCCGATGAGTCTGATTCCGATGAATCTGATAATGGTTGGATGACGGTCGAGAGTGACAAGGAATACGCCTTCAGCGGCAGCGATGACGAAAACGACGGTGAAAATTCTGAGAAGCCAGAGAAACCTACTGAAAAGACTATTGAAGAACTACAGCAACTGGCTGCCTCCGAAATTCTCACGCCAGCCGACTTTGCGCGACTTGACCAGCTAAAGATGGAACAAGGCGTGCGACAGGCTATGGGTCAGTCTAATGAGGAAATTGTGGAGGCTATGAACCTTGTAGGATCTGGAAAGCATAAAGAAAACAAAGAGGAGCGACTTGCACGCGTCCAAGAAGGCCGTGAGGACCGTGAGAAGTTTGGCTCCCATAAACGCCACCATGCTGAAAAGGAGCATTCGACAACTAACAAGCAAAAAGCGCGCCGGAAGAACTTTATGATGATGATACATAAACGTGACGTGCAAGGAAAGGCCAGGCGGTCACTGCGGGATAAACAGCGGGTCCTGCGTGCTCACATCACACGTCAGAAGAAGAAGAAATAATCTTCTATCGCAGCATATAACAGAGCTATCTTAGATAGGACATAAGTATTGGTGAAGTATTTGTTTAAATTTGTGCCAAACCTACCCTTTGCTCTATAGCTGAAGTCGTTCTGACCATCTCAAACCGGTCCGCGAAACTCCGATGGTTGAAATCCATTCATATATAGCCAAAATTGATCGAGCAGCCATAACCCAGCAGTGCGATATCCTTCGGGTCTGCGTAAGTATGCAGATATCGTCCATGAAAATGCTAGGGTTCCAGAAATAAACATGCTAGTGCCAGTGAAGAAAAATTAATCCATCGAATAGGAAGCGCATTGCTGTTTCAGATGTAATCGGCTTGATCTATGTCACGATAGTAGAGACGCAGATTGAAGCTATAAAGCAAACACAGTTGATACAGCTGATACAACAGCATCTGTTGAAAATGCGAGTGCTGATTCCCCACTACTCCTTTCCGTAGTGCGGAGATCGAATTAATGTGTTATGCCATTAGTGCAGCGCGAGTATAAGCTACAAGAGTGCCAGTGGTGGCCATGTGTGGCCAAAATAAAGCACTGCAACTAAATATATGACTACCCGAGTAGCAGTGATATTCATGAGTAGCCGTATCCTCGTCAGATAAACATACGATTCTTTTAGTTCGAACGGTGACTGTAACCCATGAAAATCTTTTCCAGATGCCAATCACGCGTCAGAAGTCAAGAACCACCCATTGATCAAACGGAGATTAGATGGTGCTAAATCAGAGATATCCCGACACGTGACTACTGTCAGCCTGAGAAACCCCGTTCATCAGCTGCCAGAATCTGCGCTACGAACAAAACACGTCCATCTGAGTCTGCTGGTCCAGCCCAGCCATTAAAGAGCCAGATTTACACGCTGATGGTGTGGGGACTTTCCCATGATTGGGCACAATATAGCCTACTCAAGTTGCAATGATATACAATAGTAGTCCTATGTTCCTATTCAATCACCGTATTATATCAAAATTCGATGGTATCTGCATCCCAACACATTCGTTTCGCGGGAGACTACAAATTCATGTTTATTTAAAATCACAATACATCCATTGATCAAGCAGTACTTAGTTGGCGCTATAATACGCTTCTGTAAACACGTGAATGTGAACTTGAGAACCCCGTTCATTCGCTGCCACGAATGGCGCAGCAGACTTGGTGACTCGTTCGCGTGAGCCCCTTAAGCAGCCAAATTTAATCACTGATGGTGCGGCGGGGTTGTCCGTAAAGAGGTACTAGTCGAGTACCAGGAGTGTCCATGAAGATCCACGATGTGCTGCTGAAACAGCCGCGTCGTCTGAATATCCAAGTTCCTAACCGTCTGTGTGTAGTTACTGAGTAACATTACCATTCATTATTACCGATCCAACACACAGACATAACATGATCAATATTTATATAGCTCGCAAAACTCACTTAAAACATACACCTCGTTGACGCATCCGAAGTCACGAACTGGTAATCAGGCGGCTATAGTTATGACAATCAATTTGTCTTTTATGCGAGAATTTTGGACAGTAGGGTCAGAGGTTTTGGCGTGACGAATGTAATAGCCTCGTGCCTGTGAGCCTATTTCACTCGTTTAGCAACAACAGTCTGATATCCCGTACTCAAGTGCCTATGCATCCATTTGTGAGACTAAGTGTCCATTACATGGCCGGTTTAGTCGTCCACGTGAGTCTGCGAGCCCGCCCATTGAGCAGCTAGCAGTGTGACAATTTTAAACATAAAGTGGTGATATTAGAGTATCAGTAATGTCCATTCATGGCAATATTCCTTTAAAATCAATATATGGTTACATTATTCGAACCGAGGCTGTAGCCTGTGACATTAGTTTCACCAGTGGCCACTCAATCACATATATCCAATACCACGAACCATCCGTTGACCCAACGGAAATTCTTTGGCGCTGCAATAAGGGTTTGCAGACACGTAACTGTGAGCCTGAGAAGCCCGTCCATTAGCAGCCAGAATCAGCGCTGCGAACTTGAAGACTTATCCATGTGAGTCTACGAATCCGCCCATTAAGCAGCCATATTTAAGCACTGTAGTATCAGTGCTCTCCATAAGGCGGTACCAATAGAGTGACAGTAATGTCCATTAGTGGCCCTATCCCTTTCAGAGCAACGTATAGTTCCCTTATTCGAACGGTGACTGTAGCCCATGAAACCGGTATCATAAAGGCAGTTCAGTC
This sequence comes from Wickerhamiella bombiphila, assembly GCA_030561035.1. NCBI lineage: Eukaryota > Fungi > Ascomycota > Dipodascomycetes > Dipodascales > Trichomonascaceae > Wickerhamiella > Wickerhamiella bombiphila. The sequence goes on from JAKTWK010000018.1 coordinate 166,417, forward strand.
ACGTGTATCCGGAGCCACCATCCGTTGATTAGACGGAGTTCAGTTGGCGCGAAAGCGCGGGTCTGCAGACACGTAACTGCTCGTCCATTAGCTGCCAGAATCAGCGCTGCGAACTTGTAGACTCATCCATGCGAGTATTCAAGCTCGCCCATTGAGCAGCCAGATTTAAGCATTGTATCAGTGCTGTCCACAAAGTAATACCAATAGAGCACCAGTAATGACCATTAGTGGCCCTATCCCTGTCAGATCAACGTATGATGCTTATCCATTGTCTTATTTTCACTGGAGGCCATTCTGTCACGTGCATTCAAGGCCACGAGCCATCCGTTGATCTTACCGTTCATTAAGGGAGCGCGGTCGAGCACCAGGGCCGTCCATGAGTGTTAACGATGCACTACTGGAATATTAACAGCTCAGTGTGAATCCAAATTATTCAATTTGTGTGTAGAGTTGTATTGGGTAACTTTGTCCACTCATCACCATGATCCAATCCACACAGCCTTAAGACGAACGACTACCATACCCCAAACAACTCTCATAAAACACACAACTTGATCACGTATATCCAAAGTTACAAACCATTGATCAGGTGGTCATAGCTCAGCTATACGATAAGCGACGTGTCTGCTATTCCAGAATTTTAGTCGATAGAGGCCAGAAGGTGTGGGGCGACCAGTATGTATAATAGCCTCGTGAATATGAGCCCATATATTTGCATGTTAAGCAACCACAAATCCGGCGTCCCGTACTTGTGTGCCTGCACATTCCATTCATTCATGACCCTGAACCGTCAATTACACCGCCAGTGTGATTGTTTCGTCTGTGATATAGAACAGATAACTATCAGTACCACCCATAGTTGTCAAGTATTCTGCACTGTCAACATAACATTATATTATCCTTTGATATAAATGTACATTGCCGATTGAATGTATTACATCAAAATTCCAACGGTCACTGTAGCCCATGACATACGTTTCGTTAGAGGCGACTCAGCCACGTGTATCCGGGACCACGAACCATCCATAAAGCGGTCATATTATACGGATTGGCAGACACTAAACTGTCAGCATGAGATCCCAAGCTATTACCGCAAGGATCCGCGCTGGGAACTTGTTAGACTCGTCCATGTGAGCCTGCAAATCTGCTCGTTAGCACCCAGATTAAGCATTGTCAGTGTGACAATTTTATCCATAAAGTGGTACTATTAGGGTACCAGTGATGATCATGAGTGGTTATATTCCTGTCAAATCAACGCATGGTAGCGTTATTCGAACGGTAGCTGTAGCCCACGAAACCGGTGTCATAAAGGCATTTAGTCACGTGTATCTAAACTCACCGACCATCCATTGATTCAACGGAAATTACATGGCGCTATAGCACGGTATTGCAGACACATAACTTTGAGCCTAAGAAACTCGCCAATTGGTAGCCAGAATCGGCGGTGCTGAGTTGAAAACTCGTTCATATGAGTCTGCACGTTAGTAGCCAAATTTACGCACTGTCAGTGTAACAATATTGCATTAAGTGGTACCAATAGAGTACTGATAATGACCATGAGTGGCCATATTCCCGTCAAACCAATGTAGGAGTCCATGGTTCGAATTGATATCCGAAGTTATGGTGATTGTAGCCTATGACGTTTCACTAGTGACCATTCAATCCATCCATCAGTAGCCACAACCGGTGTTACGGTCTTGTAGCATCGCCCATATGAGTCTTCCAGCCCTGCCCATTCAGCTGCCAGGTATAGCGGTTTTGTGTAACAGTGGCGTCTATGAGTCGACGCATTTCTAGGCACGGCTCAAACAGTATCATGACCATCAGCGATACGTTTCTGTTAGATTAATGTATAGCTCAAGTCCTCAAATGGTGACTGTGGACCGCGGAATTTGTCGCATTAAGCAAGTCAGTCGAGTGTATCCGAAGTAACGAGCCATCCCATAGTTAGGCGCAAATTGGCTGACGCGAAAGTACCGATCTGCAGAAACGTAACTGTGAGCCTGAGAACCTCGCCCATCAGCAGCCAGATTCTGTGCTGCAAGCTTTAGACTCGGCTATATGAGCCACCTGTTGAGCTGTCAGGTTTAATAACTGCCAATGTAGCAGTGTCTTCCATAAAATAGTACTATTAAAGTACCAGTGATATCCATGAGTGGTCAATGAATTTTATTAGATCAAAACATGATCCATCATTCGAACGATGACTGTGGCCCATGAAAATCAATTCTCGAGGCCATTCAGTCACATGAATCCGAAATCACGAGCTATCCCTCGAGCTAACGGATTGGTGCTATAGCATGGGTTGGCAAGCACGTGACTGTGAGCCTAGAGATCCCGTCGAATAGCAGCCAGTATTATTGGCGCTGCGAGAATGAAGACTCGTCCTGGTGAGTCTGCAAAGGCACCCAATGAGTAGACAGATTTTAGCGGTTGTCCATAGAGTACTTTTATTATAGTCCCAGTGTCGTCAAAGAGCTGCCATAATTAAGCACTGCCTAAGTCGGAATGATATCAATCAGTGGCCACATCCCCGTCAAATTAACATATGATTCCCTCATTCGAATGGTGACAGTGTCCCATGAAAATCCTTTCCAGAGACCATTCAATCGCATGTATCCAAA